>JAFJYG010000038.1:0-121334 GCA_017366145.1 Cadophora sp. M221 | reverse complement strand
GGGGGGGTGGGGGGCTGCTGAATTGGGTTGTTCACCTAAGCTTTCACTTGAGTTCACCCTCAATAAAGCAGCTTAGGATTATGCAGTTGCAGACGGCAGAACCCCATGCGAATTTGAAGGGTTGAAGTGGTTGAAAGCGCTACAAAGGGCGTGATTTGAATATCGTCATCAGAAGTGCAAGGACTAGCTTTGGAGAGTCCATGAGGCATCTAATGGCGGAAGCGCTCCCCACAACGTAGGTCCTGAAGAGGTGGCTCACTTCCTACAAGAGCTTAATGTCTGACAAACCCCATTTCTGTCATGACTGCTCTCAAACTGAGCCGGCACGTTGCGGCCCGGAATTCCCAATGATTTACACTTCGTGACCAGATGGAGAGCTAGGGATTTGAGCGTCAATCATACATTCTCACCGTATCACCCCGTCCAAGACATATTGATGTGGAAGATTCTGCCATTTGCACCACTCGGCACTCAAGGTCCACTAGGCGAGACACCATGATCCATTAACCCTAAGTAAGGAAATTCAAGCAGGGGAGCTGGAAATCAGAATTAAGTTGAGTATCAGCAGGCAGATACTTCTGCTTGATAGCTGCACAATGGAGATAGATAAAGACAGAGATGACTGATTATGGCACAATTGTACATCATTAACAATCGAGGACAGCTATAAGCCAAACGGAGTGCACACCACCGGATATCATATTCATATCAAACGCGCCATGAAACAAACCATGGTGTTCAGTAGTACACAAATGAAACTTCTTACAAGCAAGCATTGTACCGAGCATAGGTATACTCAAAACACCACCCATCCCTGAACTTATTGCTACACAGTCCCTTGTCACTCGAAATACCTGAGTGAACCGGTTCACCCGTCCTGGTTCTACACGACTTGAAGTTTTGCCTGCAAAAGAGGGTGCCCGACGTCCGAGAAGTGTTGGCCTAGTCTTGAGCAACAGATTCGGGGTCACGGTTAAAAGCAGCCTTAAACTCCTTGATGTATCGTTGCTTGTCCGCAGCTCCACGGTCTTGATAAGTCTGTGGAGAGTCAGATACAACTTCAAGAAGAGCAGAGAACTGGAACTGCTTACCTGACGTTCGCTGGGCGGTAGCGCATCCCAGTCCTTCTTTATAAGCGTAGCCGCATCCGAAAGCTTAATTCCTTTGAAATCACCGGTGGCCCATCTGTGGCCAACGTAAAGTGCCCAACCGTTGGCTGGCCGTTTTGGTTGACGTTCATCTTCAATGGGGGGCAAAGACTTGGTTCTTTTTCCGTTCTTGGCAAGCAATCGCAAAGCCCGGCGTGCGTTGTTGGCGAGACGAATCTGATCCGGGGTGTAGCTTTCCACCCATTTCTTGAACGCCGCTTGATTATCGGCCTCGTTCTGGGCGGCCCTGTGGTTGTAAGACTACAATAGTTAGAGAATTTTCCAATCGATGAACTTGGGTCTTACCTCTAGCTCTGCAGGACTCAACGACTTGTATTTGCTGGCAGAAGCTTGTACTGTAGAGGTTGCAATCATGCCCGACTTTGCCCCCTCAGCAATAATGACTCGCCAAGCTGTTGAAGGCTTTGTCTTAGGGGATGTGAGCGCTGCAGCTTTCAAGGCAGTCAAGTTGGCCCCTCTCTTCGTTGCCTCAATTCTCGCCAGAGTTTTCTCGGACTTGACCCTCTTGACAGGCTTCTTGCCAGGCTTCTTTGCTACGACTTTCTTCTTCGCTGGCTTCTTCACCGGCTTCTTGACGACTTTCTTGGTGACCCCCTTCGTGCTGGTTTTTGTGGGCTTTTTCTTGCTGGTCTTGGGCTTCGCAGCAACCTTGGTATCAGTGGCATAGGAACGTTGAACGGAGAGGGAAAACGGAGATGGAGTTGAAGCGTTGTCGGCATTCTGGTGGTTGTCTGCGCGTTGAACTTGCCAGATGCTCTGCAGAGCTCGGTTTGTTGACTGGGGACCACGCGTTACTACTCTCCTCACGGAGGCGCGTCCGATGCTGGACAACATGGTGGGCAAGATTGGCGGTGGTCGCAGCCTATGCGGCCTACGGTGGCGATTGTATGCGAAGTGTTTGGGGGGGAGACGATGTGGGAGTGGTTGATGAGGCTGATGTTGGAGAGGAGATGCAAGATGAGGTGAGGTACCTAAGGTCGGTGTCGCGGATCCTGTTCCTGACTGGCCCCAGCAAGCCCCGGCCCCAGCCCCTTCCTTTTCCACACGCGAGCTCAGCAGAGCTCTTAGCCCGCTTTGTCGTGCAGAGCGCTAGCAACCCCTGCTCATGCGTCTATTGTTTGGTACTCTAGGCGCAAGCGATGGCTGCACTCTCTGTCAGCCGCTGCTTGTTCCCGCATTATCTTGTCCACCTCAGAGCCTCCACTCGAACACCCTTTTCCAACCCTACCTTGACCACTATACGCCTTTCACCCCCCATAATCTGCAACGAAAATCTGTATCGGCTAGTTGATGCTAGGACTGGACTGGACTACTCTGGGCTGCTAAAAGCGCCACCTACGATTCCTGCCAGAAAGTATTTCTGCCATTGATTTGGGGCAACAATGGCTCGGCACAGGGACTCTCGCTCACCATCGCCAGCAGGAAGCCATCACTCTTCGAAACGGGTCAAGAGAGAAGAAGATGTCAGACGAGATCGGGACAGGAGAGAGGATGTCCGCCCCCAGCGGCGGCGAAGTCGCTCTCGAAGCATAGATGTGAGATTCCACGACCCTATCCCGTTCACTCCACAGCACAACATACTGACAGCTCTTTCACAGCGCCGCCACCGAGATCGCGATGTACCCAGACGAAGAGATAGATCGATAGACCGCAGAGAGGAGGATTTCTACCGTTCCGGACGAAGAGACCGCTCAAGAGATCGACGAGACAGATTCGATCGGGAGCGTTCTCCAGATAGGCGGCGACGCAGAAGTCGGGATCGAGATTATCGAGACAGGCGAGACGATTCTTATGACAGGGCACGAAGGCGCCGCGAGAATTCTACTGACTCGAGGCCCCGTAGTAGAGGTGATGGGAACTTCAGCAAATCCGGAGGCAAACCTGATAATGTTAAGGCAACGGAGGTCGGTAAACGCCAAAGAAGTGGATCAGTCACGAAGGCTAATATGTTGATACAGCCGTCGAAACCCTCCGGCCCACCTGTACAAACGGAGGCTGAGAAAAAGGCTGAGCGACTCGCTAAATTGGAAGCATGGAAGAAGAAAATGGCCGAGGATAAGGAGAGGAAGGAGAAAGAGCTCACTGCAGGAGGGACTCGGAAACTTCTTGATGAGATCGATCAAAAGGCCAATGGATCCCCTTCTGTCGCATCACCTGCCTCGCCCGCAACCCCGAATAGCCTTGCATCACCAGCACCCTATGCTGGCAAATTCGATCCGAAAGCGATAGCAAAGAAGGCGGTGGCAAGCTCGAGCTCTACAAGCACTCTCGGCAAGGATTTACCTCTCAAAGAGTTAACCAAAGCGTCCGCTACCTTAACTTCTTCGGTCAAAGGATTACAAGCTGACAAAAAGATAACAGCCTTCAACAGCACATCCAAAGGTATTTTTCTGGCCGCATTTGATGACGTTTTGAAACACGCTAACTATTCTGCAATAGCCTCTGCGTTGCCTAAAGCTAGAGGGAATTTGAATGCCTTTGGATTGGGTGCCAAATCCGCCACCGATAGTGAAAAGCCTTCCTCGAAGCGAACGTTGGATTTTGGTGAAGATGATGATGCCAGAAAGAAGTTAGAAAAGCTACCAACCCTACCTTTGGCAAACATTGAGGATGACGATACTGCGCTCGCTAACGTTGCTGAGGGAGAAGATGACGACGACGACGTCGATATGGAAGACGGCGGGACAGAAGAAGAGGCTGCCGCAGCCGCTCGAGCCGCTGCAGAAAAGCGCGAAGAAAGATTGCAGGAGCAAATTATTGCCAACAAGGAAGCCGATACCACCGAAGAATCCACCGAAAAGTCAATGGATGCTAATGGAGACCTCAAGATGGAAGAGATCGCGGCAGTTAAACCAGAGCCAATGGCAGTGGAAGAAGAAGAGATCGATCCCTTGGAAGCTTTCATGGAGCAGATGGGAGACCCATTTGCCGCCCCAAAGTCGAGTAATACCTTCAACAAAAGCAAGAGCCAAAGCCAGAAACAACAACCAGAAGCTCTGTTTGGAGACGATGATGTTGACCTGAAGGCTGTGGAGGCTGATCCTGATGATATACTTGCCATGGCAAGTAAAGTTAGGAAGAAGAAGGAGTTACCGACAATAAATTACGCAAAGTTGAATCTGGATCCTGTTCGAAAGAATTTCTATTCGGAACCAGCAGAGCTTGCTGATATGACCGAGGCTGAGCTTGCGGATCTTCGCCTTGAACTTGATGGTATCAAGGTGTCTGGTAAAGATGTCCCAAAACCTGTCCAAAAATGGTCCCAGTGCGGTCTGAATATTCAATCTTTGGAAGTCATCCGCAAATTGGGATACGAGAGGCCAACAGCAATCCAGATGCAAGCTGTCCCGGCAATCATGTCGGGCAGAGATGTCATTGGTGTTGCAAAAACCGGATCTGGTAAAACTATCGCCTTCTTACTCCCAATGTTCCGTCATATTCGGGATCAGCCACCGTTGGAAGGTTCGGATGGCCCGGTCGGTTTAATTGTGACTCCTACCAGAGAACTTGCGACCCAGATCCACAAGGAATGCAAGCCATTTTTGAAAGCTATGGGCCTTCGTGCAGTTTGTGCTTATGGCGGAGCTCCGATCAAAGATCAGATTGCTGATCTCAAGAGAGGTGCTGAGATCATTGTCTGCACCCCGGGCAGGATGATAGATCTTCTTGCTGCCAACTCTGGTAGAGTCACAAATCTTCGTCGGGTAACATATGTTGTGTTAGATGAAGCTGATCGTATGTTTGACATGGGATTCGAGCCGCAAGTCATGAAGATCTTCGCCAATATCCGACCTGACAGACAGACCATTCTTTTCTCGGCCACTATGCCTCGCATCATGGATGCCCTAGCAAAGAAGACCCTCCAGTCCCCGGTCGAGATCACAGTTGGAGGGAGAAGTGTCGTTGCTCCAGAAATCACACAAATGGTTGAAGTTCGCGAGGAGAAAGAGAAGTTCCACCGTCTGCTAGAACTACTGGGGGAACTTTATAACGACGATGAAGATGCTCGAACCCTCATCTTTGTTGACAGGCAGGAAAAGGCAGATGACCTCCTGAAAGATTTGATGCGTAAAGGATACCCCTGCATGTCTATTCATGGTGGGAAGGACCAGATTGACCGAGATTCTACCATTGATGACTTCAAGGCTGGAGTTGTGCCAATTATGATTGCTACATCTGTTGCCGCTCGTGGGTTAGATGTCAAGCAGCTGAAACTTGTCGTCAACTTTGATGCTCCAAATCACTTAGAAGACTATGTTCACAGAGCAGGTCGGACGGGTAGGGCTGGAGCCAAAGGAACAGCGGTGACGTTTATCACCGAAGAACAGGAGCAATATTCTGTCGGCATTGCTAAAGCCCTCGAACAATCAGGCCAACCTGTCCCAGAGCGCCTCAATGAGATGAGAAAATCATTCAGGGATAAAGTCAAGACCGGGAAGTCTAAGGATAGCTCTGGGTTTGGCGGTAAAGGTATGCTTGGATCCCTCGTTCCGGTTGAAATATGTGCTAATCTGTCTTAGGTTTGGAACGCCTTGATGCGGAGCGTGAAGCTGCCCGAAACCGGGAGAGAAAAACGCACAAGACCGACGGTGATGACGAGGAAGAGAAAGAGGACAAGGCCGGTGACGAGGACATTGTTCTCAAGGCTGCATCAACTGTGCAACCTGCATCTGCTGCTCCTACTCCTCAGCTGTACGGAGTTCCCAAGGGTATCGATCTCGACGGCAAGATTACGGTCCATCGTACGGAAACTGCAGTATCTTCTGGAGGTGGATCAAAGAACCCACTCGACAAGGTCACTTCAGCCATTGATGCCATCAATGCTCGGTTGAACAAAACCGGCCAATTACGGTCAGGCGTGCCAATTGACAACAAGGGTCCCGATGCTGGTGCTTTCCATGCAACTTTAGAGATCAATGACTTCCCCCAGAAAGCCAGATGGGCAGTCACGAACAGAACGAACGTTGCCAAAATTCTTGAAGCAACTGGTACATCCATCACAACCAAAGGAAGCTTTTACCCTGCGGGCAAGGATGTCCAGGCAGGCGGAGATCCCAAGTTGTACATTCTTGTTGAGGGTGACACAGAGGTGGTGGTCACAAACGCAATGAGGGAATTGATGAGGTTACTGAAGGAGGGTACGATGGCTGCTGCTGATGCTGAAGGCAGAGCGCCTGCTAGTGGTAGATACAACGTTGTGTAGGCTAGTTGGACGAAGGTCTAAGCCTACACATAACAGTAATATATACTCAAAACGATCTCATTCCGCCGGGGTTAGATACCTCCAAACGTCTTTGTTCGTATGCCGGGGGAATTCTATATGCATGTCCCAAGTTCAACGCTCCTCGCTCAAAAATCAATCCTCGAACCTAACACAGAACCAAATGACATTTCCTTTCAACCACTCGCTCGATTAACTAATTGTAAGCTCTCGCCTCGGCCGCCGAATCGGCATCCCGCAACCTCCTCTCCTCCTTGCTGAGCCCCTCCAGCGTATCAGTCCTCGTCTGCTTCTTCTGCTCCTGCAATTGACTCCCTAACTTCCCTTTCGGTTTACTCGCGGCATTTGCTCTTGCCTGTGATTTAAGAAGTTCAGATTAGCATTGATTCATTCAATTCTCAATCTTGAAATCTTCATAAACTCCTAGCGTAAAGTCCCTCTTCACCAGACCCACAAGACCTGTACATAGAGTATCAGAAACTATGATAGCTAGCGTACCTCAGCGGCTTCAGCAGCTTTCCTCCTCGCATCCTCTTGCGCACTTCCACCACCCTGCGCGGGCGTCGATGCCGCGCCTAACGTCCTAGCTGGTCCGCCGACGACTACTTTCTTTGGGAGACTGGATGTTTGGCTTTGGGCGGCGGGTGCGGCGGAGGAGAGGGTGCGACCTGGTTGCGCGAAGGCGTCGCTGGAGGGGGATTCTTTGCCGCAGAGGTTACCCATTGTTTGATGTGGAGTGGTGTTTTATTGGATGGGATTCTGTGCTCGTCTTTTGTATGAGGGGGGAGAGACGGAGAGTGCGATTGTCTTTTTGGGAGGTGGGTGTTTTGGCAATGAGGTGGTGGAGGGGGGTTGTTAGAGGCGCATTGGAGAGGGAGGGTGTTGGTGTTTGTCGAGGGAAGAGGGATGTGAAGGTAGGTACGCAAGCTGTGAGGCGGGGATGGATGATGCGGTCTGGAAGGCTGAGATGGGATGCTGTTTGGGGCTTGGCACGGATAAATAGGAAGGAGGAAACTTGGCGGGTGGGTTGTTGGCTTGGTGGTGGGTTTGTAAATGTTTGAACGGAGAGAGGCATAAATTGATCGGTTTGTTAGATTACAATTAATTCATAGGTTTATTTGATATGTTGTTCTTTGGAGTGGATTGGACTGGACCCTGATAGACTGTTGATCCCTCGGTAATCGTGGCGTTAATGTGTTATCGATAAGCTGATTTGACATACAGTAACTGACTGGCTGTTGAAGTAGAGCCAGCCTTGCACCACCAGACGACCCTCAAAAGTAAACGTATGATGGTCAATTGGCAGCTGGAGACAATACAGTGAATACTGACATGAAATTAGAAGCTCATGTACAAGTCAGCAAGTATGCTTTGATCAACTAACTGCAAGACACAGCATCCTTAAGGTGCCTATTGCCAACGACGTTCATTCATCAGCCTTGTCGTCGGAATCCAGGCCGAGATGGACGGTGGCTAGTGAAGTGGAACAGCAGCCCTCAACAGGCCAAGCAGAATCGAATGATCAATGAAATGAACAAATCCCTACTTACCAATATCATTTTTCAAAGCTTGACTTGAAATGTTCATCCAATACAAATGCTTGGTTATTTTTCAATTCTGTTTGTTTATATTCATATTTTATCTACCATGCTGCTTCAGGCAAGGGTCTATTTCTGGGCCAATAACAAGCAAGCGCTTTCAAAGGAAAGCGCACGCAGGGCAGTCTGTCGCTCGCGGCAAAGTTGGATCTTCATCCATCACTTTTCTCTTGCAGTAAAGCGCATTCTTAAATCCCTACCTTCATTAAAGTCGCCGAGTGCGAGTAAGAGTGACAGGCAAAGTTTGCTCTACGACACCCTCCCCTACGTATCCGTTTGCTAGCTGGTGGTTGGTCTGTTGTTGGTGGGGGTTAGATCTATGAGGTATTGCTTGTCGTGCCAGGCCAGGCCGGACCCAAATTCTGAGGACCTTGATGGGTCGCAATCCTCCCTCCCTCCCCAGACCAGACCTGCCAAACCCGATCGGCATTCCATTCCATCCATTCTCAGCCTCTCTCTTTTTCTTCTACGACAGGACCCCTCATTTTCGCCTTCTCTCCTCTTCTTGGGATAGACACTGAGAAAGCACGGAGTACTGCTTGTATCACTACCGCCATCGATCTTCGCAACAGCCACTCACTGTTTGTCGATTGTTCTGGCGACAAAGAACTGCAAGTCAACCAACCAACCAAGCTTTCATGTCCCCGTCAGAGCAGAGTACACATTCTCGAGATTTGCATGATGGACGGCCATAACATGGGCGGCGACAATATGGCCTACCCACCCAATAGACCTTCGCACGATGCTGATATCAACTACGGCACAAGCGCAGGCGATTTCTGGCAACAGAGCTTCGCACAGCATGATCCCCAGCCGACTCACTCCGCTCCCTTCTTTCAAGCCCAACAAGATATCTTCTTGACGGGAAACCAACAGAAGTCTACTTCGATGTTCACCTTTACGGGAGCAGCTACGCAAGCGTACCAGTCCTTTCCTACCAACACGATGCAGTCATATACAACAAGCGATAATTTTGCTCAGAGGCCACAGATTAGTCCTGGTGAGACCTCGAGAGTACCACCTTCCAAGCGCCAACGAATGACTACCACCACTCAAGTCGGCTATGATCCTCGAACAGTCGGTGCTACTATCATCGAATCAGACATAGCTTCGTTATGTGGAACACAGAGCGGATGCTGTAGTAGCTGCTCTGGAGGAACAGTTTGCGACGAACCTTACTGTAGTCCGTGTGATGAAGTCAACTGTGTGGGTACGGAGGTGGAAGTGTGCAGTGTAGCCTCTTGCTCCAAACCTGCATGTCGTGATGAGTGTCTCTCCACCGCTTTCCAAACCCAAACCTCCTTGAGCAATGGTGCTGAAGTCACAGAGGGCATATTATCGAACTTGAATCCGCCTCCCTGGAATGCTCAGCAAGGCGTGGGACAATACCGGACTTCGTCTTTCAAGATTGATCCTGCAATAATAGACCCATCTCCGACGACGACACCTTCAATGGCCAATAATAGCGAGACGCCTGGCTCTCCTTATCCTACGATTCCTACTCCCCAGAGCAACATGTTTGATCAACAAGCTCCATACTCAAGTCCAGCGACGGGTGAACTATCAGGCACTGGGGCCATGTTCAGCGGTTCATCTGAGCAGTGGACTGACAACTCCTACGGAAGCGTTCCGGAAGTGTTGCCTTGCGGCTGGGAGGGCTGCAATTATGTTTGCATGAGCCATGAAGAATGGGTGTCTCACTTTCACTCAGCTCATATCGACACTCAGATGCAGTTCGGATGTCCAATCCCCGCAGACAACTGCCCGCCAACTATGGATACCAACCCATTTGATCACCTTCAGACTGTCCATGGCTATGATTTTGATTTTAGTTCGGGCGGTTTCAGTTGCCCTGCAACGACATGCCCTCCAGACCAGACTTATGGCAGTACGAGAATGTTCCACGACCACTTGGATCACTACCACGCAACACCAGTTCAAGGGTCGCTACAGTGTCGACTACAAACGTGTGGAACCGTCTTCGATGATCAAAACCAGTTCTTCTCGCATATGACCGACCATCTGCAAGGCTTGTCGAAAACTGAGGAGATTGACCTCCTCGATTCATCTACCTCTGCACCTAGCGCAATGCCAGTTTCGGCAAGTAAAGCCGAGCCTTCTGAGAGCGTAAACATACCTCATCTGTGCATGTGGAAGTCGAGGGATGGAGATTGTTGCAATTACGAGGGCACATCTGCCAGTAACCTCCAAGATCATGTCAAGGATCAACACTTGAGTGCTCTGGGTAAGAGTACTGGATATATCTGTCAATGGGATGGTTGCCGACGCGATTCGAATCTTGGTGATAAATCAGGCTTCTCTCAGCGCGGCAAGTTGGAGAGACATATGGCTACTCATACAGGCTGTAAGTACCACCGTTCGAAACTATCGTGGGTGATACCCCAAGCTAATGTTTACAGTCAAATGTTCTGTCTGTCCCACGTGTGGTCAGTTTTTCTCGGCACCCCAAGCATTGAGGCAGCATATCCTGCTTCATACGGGTGAGAAGCCATGGAAGTGTAAGCACTGCGACAAACGCTTCCCTCAACAAAGTGCCTGCAGTAAGTCATCCCCTACCCAAACCCCCAAATTCAGCAAATAAATACCAAAACTTACACCACCCCTAGCCATCCACGAGCGGACTCATACAAACGAGAAACCTCTGGAGTGCAACATCTGTGGCAAAAGATTCTCGGAGTCGTCAAATCTAGCAAAGCATAGGAAGATCCACGGTGAGAAGGGATTGCATGTTTGTCCTGTGTCTGGCTGCGGCAAATCATTCCATCGTCTTGATCAGTTGAAGAGGCATGCTTTGACGCATGACAAGCCACCGAAGGATTCTTCGAAGAAGAAGGTGAGATCACCTAAGACGAAGCAGCCAAAAGAGAATGTACATACGTCGGAAGCGTCAGAAGAGGGTCTTGCCGCTAAGGTAGAATGATTTGATACGGGAGATCGGAGGGGTGAACATGGTGATTCTTGAGAATTGCTGGGGTTCTGATGAGATGATAGACCGATCGATCGTAGTAAGGCTGAAGGATTACGAGGGGAGATACTAGAGAGCGGATAGTGATTGTTATATGCCACCGTTGGTCAAGAGAGAAATGAATAGAGAATCGTTGATACCCATTAAATTCTTTTGGGGATATAGATCAAAAAAACATTGATTTGACTGATACTGTATCTTGCAATGTTCTTTGAGACAGAGGAATAGAGATCCTTAAAAGCGGTCGTCATTTAAAATAGCGTTCAACCATACAGCCACCAAAGGTGAGAGACCTTGGGACGTGGGTCGCAAAAGGCTTGCAGCAAACATAGTGCTTGCTCGTCATTTCGCACAGTACTCAACCAGGCAGAAGTAATATAGGTCTCGTCGACTTGAGTAGAGCAGCAGACAAAGAGTTAGCAAGTCATTTCGCAGCAAGCTACTGACTGAGCCAGGCGGACGGAAGTAACGAGGAATCTTCGTGCGGTACATTTGGCACTGTCTCAGCCGGCCTCCAGATTTTCAAGTCAAGTCTGTCGATTCCATACCATACCTTACCCAATCTGCCCCAACAAATTAAAAGATCATTGAAACATCAATCCAGAATCACTCGCTCACTCTCACACACACCAAATTCTCAGAAACGTGCTCATGTCGTGATTTTTTGTATTTTCGGGTCAAGCTTTCCATTGCCAGCCTTGCCATGCATGCTAATTTTCTCACATACACCATGACCCCCCCAAATTTCAAGGAAAGCCATATGAAAGATGAGGAACCCCCCATCCATGCCGGAGAGAGAAAAAAGGGGATCGAGTTCCGAGTCAAATCAAAATCCAGCCCTGCCCAAACCGCTCCGCTTCAACAAGCACGCTAGCCCCGTAACATCCATCCATACGACCCATCTAAGCCTCCGCCTTGATGGCGTACTTTCGCTGGGGGAAATGGACAGCCTTCTTCTTGGTCTTCTCCAGGGTCTTGCCGCTCTCGTGCTTCGTCAAGCGTCTGCGGATGGCGCGCGTCTGCTTTGGTCGGAGGTCGAGGGGTAGGTACTTCTTGTTCTTGTAGAACAGGCGGAGTTGCGAGCGTTGGTTGGCGTTGATGACTGTGAGGACCTTGGCGATTGACTTGCGGATGTCGTGGCTGTATAGAGAAAGATGGATTAGCTATTTTATCTTCACCTTGAGTTCGACTTCGTTTTTCTTCTGGCTGTTGTACGATCTCCCACCCTCATCGTCCTCCTCCTGGTTGATGTCGCTGGGGGTGTGGGTATGGGTATGGGTATAGGTATAAAGTGAAGGTATTGCATCGAGATCTGCGCCGTGCCATAGATTCGAGATAAATAGAATACGCACATCTTTGTGAGCTTTGAAGCTGATCCTCCAGCAATCTTTTGTGTGCGCAATTGACCGAGCTCAGTCTTCAGCTCTCCCAACTGCTTTGCCAGGTCGGTCTTGTTCTTGCTCCACAGAGCACCGGTCTTTACTTTGCCGCTCGACTGGGTTCGTACAATGATCCGTTAGCATCAATCTATTCCCGAGTACCAAGGTGCGCGGAGGGGGTGGCCTTACCATCTTGAAGGTTTGGCGTTGGTTGTCGTTGGGAGAAGTTGTCGTGGTCGTCGTCAAATTCGGGCGGGAAATCTTGAAGTCTTTCCTCAAAATTCTGGGTGCGGGAGATATTTCGTAGCGGGGTGTCTGATTGGTTTGCTAGCCGTGAGGTGTGCACGGATCAATTCAAGGCGCTAGTGGTGGACCGAGTCACATGATGATGAAGGGAAGGCGCGGCCGCGTCAGTGCAAGGGCCGAACATGGAACGTTGAGCAGCTGAGCGAGAGCAAGAGAGAGAACAAGTATACGAACATCTGCAGTACTTCGCAAATCTACCATAATGTCTTCAACAGGAACGGGATGGGCGCAGCTCAGACAACAAGCACGGTCATTAGAAACACAGGTAAGTTGCTCAAGTATAAGAGCAAAGCTAAAGGATAGAACTGACCATTTTCAAAGACAGAAACACTATTCCATACATACTCACAATTCGCCGCTGTCCCTAATATACCTGCGAAACCATCAGAAGATGAGAGGCAAACGGAAGCCAAATTACAAGACCTGTTAGAAAAGGTACGGCGGCATCTCCATTAGTTATGTTAGATTATAACATATTGACATTTCCTTCCCAGCGCGAGACATTGAATGGACAACTCTCCCGGCTCCTAGATTCAGAAGCAACACTCACAGCTTCAGCACTCAAACAGAACAACCTCTCCCGGCACCGAGAAGTGCTACAGGAACACCGGCGGGAACTCTCTCGATTAAAAGCGCAAATCCAAGATGCGCGCAACAGGGCGAACCTGCTCTCCAACGTGCGCAGCGATATCGACGCCTACCATTCCAACAACCCCGAGGCGGCAGAGGCGGATTACATGCTTGACGAGAGGGGGAGGATAGACAATAGTCATAATATGGCGGATAGCGTGCTCAGCCAGGCGTATGCCGTCAATGAGAGTTTTGGTATGCAGAGGGAGACGCTGGCTAGTATCAACCGCAGGATTACAGGGGCGGCGGCCCAAGTGCCCGGTTTGAATAGTTTGATTGGGAGGATCTCAGCGAAGAAGAGGAGGGATGGGATCATTATGGGGAGCTTCATCGCTTTCTGTTTTCTGATGTTTATGTACTTTATGTGAGGGAGTGAGGGATGAGCAGTGCTGCTATGATTTTGCATTGAGAGCGGGCGTTTTGGAGGACAGGCTAGCCTGAAAGCTATGTTATGTGTGTATGTTGTACAAGTATGGGTATATCCGAGCAAATATTAAGCTGCCCCTGCAGCAGTCTGGTTTTCTGCAGGCTTTCCGGTGTTAGGTTTTGGAGCCACAGTGACCTTCTCCTTCCGCTTGACTTTCAACTCTTCGATCAGTCGTCTGGCACCCCTTACCAAACCATCCTTCTCATCATCTTCACATGGCCCGCTTCCAGCCCACCTAATCCTACAATCACCATCAAGCAAGTAAGTATACCCGACCTTACTATTCAACAATCCAATCGCATCCCGGATCTCATCCGAGACTCCTTTCCGAACTACAAAATACCGTCCCCAATTCCCCGCCCCAATCCTCTTCCTCAGGCTCGGCATGAACAGCTTGATGAGCATAGCCTTCAAAGCATTCTCCTCTATATTGATCTGCACCATCTGCGCCAATCCTCCACTACCCTTCACCACCTCATGCAGTTCCGGATTATCCTTCTCTGATGCGAATGTAGCTGCCTGCGACTCGGCCCATACACTGCTGAAGACACTGACTATCGACACTTTATCCTCGAACACTGCAGTCGTGTCTTTCGGGATCTTGTCTTTCGATAGCGTCTGCCCTTGCAGATTCGGGAAGTATAGGGCGCGGTCTCCCTTGAAGAGTCGTGGGGGCGCGAGGAACGATTTCCCCTTGTGCAGGCGCATGTTACTCCATTCTCTGAAATACGGGGTTGAGATCTTTTGGGTCCTGTAATCGGATTTAGTATAGTTTCCCAAGTCTATAATCCAGGTTGGAGCGGTGTAATATCTTACAGCTGTTTCCGCCGCACAAGATGCTTGTCGTAATCCACGAAATCAGCTCTCCTCTGCTTCCATGACCTATTATCCACGCCGGCATTCTCTCCTGCTTGAGGCGGGTTGGGTAGGCCAATTGGTCGGCCTAGAGGCTTAGGCGTGAACTCGGAAACGGCTTTGCCATAGGCTCTTGGAGCGTCTGCGAGAGGCCCATCTGGAATTGCAGGAGTTGATGGAGCTGGTGTTGAGGGACTTCCTTTCTCAGCTAGGCGTCGGTATGAAATACTGAATGTGCGCCATTGACAGAGCAGACAAGCTTTCGCTTCGAATTTGAAATCGGAGGGTCGGAGGGCACGTCGTGAGATTATCATCGTGTTGAATGTCGCGATGGCTTTTGTTGATATTGAAATCTAAAAATGTTAGAGACACCTCAGGCTGTCCTTGACTGCCCATGCCCAGCCCAGCTCGGCATAACTTGAACCCAAATGCCACTCTCCGAGGCTTATCCCTACCCCTTCCTGAACCGCACCTAACCGACAACTTTGCTTCCCCGGATTCTCTACCTATGTTAACTCCTCTTCAACCCCTCAAGGATGTGAAGCACAAAGACTTTTCCCCTCCCTCCTGAATATTGGAGTTTCGCGATACCAGGACTCGGATTCAGGATGCGTCTCCAGCTTTCTTCTAGGATTTCCACCAGGCAATGGCGTGTTTACAGTGGTCTCTCGTTCCCGAGACATGGATGCCCGTCAACCCGGTCTTTCAGTGCTTCTGCCAGGGCACAGGCCATAAAGCCGTTTCTGCTGGCGGATATTGGGGAGGGCAAGTTTGCAATCTTTGTGGGGTTATTGTGGGCGGTTATTCTGACGGGTGAAAATAGGAATCCGAGAGTGTGAGATCATTCAATGGTTCGTCGAACCCGAAGCTCGCGTCGAGGAATGGGATAAGTTATGTGAAGTCCAGAGTGACAAGGCTTCGGTGGAGATCACAAGTCGGTTCGCGGGCGTCATCAAGAAGCTCCATTATGATGCTGGGGAGATGGCAAAGGTAGGAAAGCCTCTGGTTGATATTGATATACAAGGCGAGATCAAGGAGGAGGACCTAGAGGCATTGACGGAATCCGGGACTGGGGAGGAGTCTCTTGCCCAAGTCGAAAAGACAACACAACCCACAGCTACAGGATCGAATTCTACACCAGATGTGTCACCGCCTGTACAGAAACCAAGTCCACCAAAGGGGAAACATGCTTCATTAGCTACTCCTGCTGTCAGACATCTGACCAAAGAGTTAGATGTCAAGATGGAGGATGTCAATGGCACAGGCAGAGATGGTCGAGTCTTGAAGGAAGATGTCTACCAATTTGCAAAGGAGCGGGATGGTGCTCCTGAACCACGCTCTAGCAGTCAAACACTCGCTTCTCCCGCTTCGAGTAGTGGTCCTCAAACAGAGACAATAACACAGCTCTCAAATACCCAACATCAAATGTTCAAGACCATGACAAAGTCTCTGACCATCCCGCATTTCCTCTACGCAGATGAGATTGACTTCTCTGGTATCTCAGAACTGCGAGCTAGACTAAACAGAGGGCTGGTGAAATTCCCAGTCAACGAAGTTAGCAAGCTATCTTTCCTACCCTTCATCATCAAGGCGGTCTCGATGTGTCTCGACCGCTACCCGACGCTCAATGCAAAGGTGGACGTAGACCCGAACTCGTCTAAGCCGGTGCTGGTCATGCGGAGTCAACACAACATCGGTGTGG
Organism: Cadophora sp. M221; assembly: GCA_017366145.1. Lineage (NCBI taxonomy): Eukaryota > Fungi > Ascomycota > Leotiomycetes > Helotiales > Ploettnerulaceae > Cadophora > Cadophora sp. M221. Next base: position 105,061 of record JAFJYG010000038.1, on the reverse strand, counting down.
CCATGGATACGCCCAACGGCCTCATCGTCCCTGTGATCAAGAACGTATCCAGTCTCAACATCGTCTCCATTGCCGCGGAAATCAACCGCCTCCAATCCCTGGCTCAGGCAGGCAAGCTCTCCAGCCAAGACCTGAGCGGCGGTACCATCACAGTCTCCAATATCGGCAGTATTGGAGGGACGTACGTCTCGCCCGTCATCGTCGAGAAGGAGGTTGCCATCCTTGGAGTCGGCAAGACCAGGACGATTCCAGCGTTCGACGCCGCGGGTCAGGTGGTCGAGAAACAGGTGTGCAATTTCAGCTGGAGTGCAGATCACCGCGTTATTGATGGAGCGACAATGGCCCGCGCTGCGGAGGTGGTCAGGGGGTTTGTCGAGGATCCGGACAGCATGGTCATTCACCTGAGGTGATGGTTGTCGGCGAGCACAGCATCATGTTGTGAGACATACGGGTGCTACTATGTCAGCGGTAGTATCTGCAGGACAGGACGTGGGGTAAAAGCATGATCGATTTGTTGGCAACACATAAAAAGGCTAAAGTGAGACCCTGGGTAGCCTCAGCCTCATGGTATGCGCTGTCACCTTACACAGCAAGGCTGATACCTACTTAAATGAAAAGTGCGGGGTGGACTGCACTACCCCGCAAGAATGGGAAAGATGGATCAACTCAAGGACAGACAAAATAGACAGGTAGAATTCATGAGATAAAAATAGGATCTTTGCAATTAAAAAGCGCAAAAAAGTGCAAAAAAGTGTAAACATCTGTTGCCATGATGTTGTACGTAGTTCAATGTCTAAAGTCTCGCTGACTCAAAAGTCTAATGTAATTCAAACCCCGGGTCTTACAGTAGCTCCCGATGTCCAGCAACTTGCAACCCAAAAATCAAGCCCGACGCCTTTTGTTGTATCCCCGCGCCGTGATATCGCATGCTGCAACCCGATCCCGAAAAAGTAAAGAATAAAGCCAACAACGGCATGGTACGGCACTTAGACGGACCAAGCAATAGGGCCGACGGAACGAGAATACGCTCAGCCAAGAAAAAACATGTTGGTTGTCTGCCCAATTTCACCAACGCCATGTCAATGACGCTCAGGATGACCACCCCCACACGTAACGCAACAACTATCCCATTACTTTACAAGTCCTGTACCAGTTCTGACTTGACCGCTTCTTGAATCTTCGCTAAGGCTTCCTGCTCGACCTGGTCTATCGAACCACTCACATCCACGCTGATGACATCGATCTCCTTCTCCCCCGGTGTCTCCAATATGCTGAATTGGCTATGCACCATATTCGCGCCCATGTAGTGGCCGGCTCTGGCACCGACTCGTGCGGCGAGTACTTCTTCCGGCGCATGCAGATATACAAAGTGTACGCGGGCACCTTGCGAGTAGAAGCCTGCTACTCGGATGACGTCGCGATATTTCCGCTTCAGGGCTGAGCAGGTGAGGACGACTCCTTGCGACCCGGTAGAGATCTTGTTGACGGCTTCTTCGCGGAGACGGGTGAGCCAGTCCCAGCGGTCGGCGTCGGTGAGGGGTACTCCCTTGGACATCTTCTCGATATTGGCTTCTGGGTGGAACTACGGAAAGACCAGTTAGTGAATTTACTTAAGTAAAGTTTTGAAGAAGAGAGGAAAGGTTAAAGGGGAGTAGAGGAGGAGAGAGAAAGTACCTCGTCGCCTTCAATGTAGGGCAGATTCATGCTCTTGGCTAGGAACTGTGCCACGGTACTCTTTCCACATCCTGCCGGTCCAGTGATCAACCAGATGTGGTTATGTTCAGTTTTGGGCTGGCTGTTGTGTGATCGTGTGTTGCCATTGGTGAGAGTATTGTTTGAAGAAGCAGTAATGGGTAGATGGTCAGAGGTGGGGGGTGTTGATTGAGCCATCGATGGTCGGTTCTCGTAGGACAGCATCCTGAGAAAGGGTTGTAAAGTATCTCAAGTTTATATAGGTAAGGTAGGTAGGTAGGAGTTGGCCCAGTATAATGGAAACCGTGTGAATGAATGGCACGCGACAGAAGGCAGGCACTCTCAACTTGCTTGCATTTGATGGACGTTGGGACAAACAGTAAGAGCGACCAGTCAGTAGTAGTAAATGAGGTTGACGTAAGGGGGTAGGTATAGCATTCAATGACTGCAAGTGAGAAAGTCAAAACAGGCAGAAGTGGAAAGCGGCAGCAAGCAGAGATTGAGGCAAATAAGTAACAGAGAGAAGCAAAATCATTTCACTCACGATGACGGGTCCCTGGGCTCTTTATGAATGCCGGGCAGGCTCAGTCAGGCTCAGGCTCAGGCTTGTCCAGCCCAGCCCAAGGATTCAACAACGTCAGGCCGGCCATTATTGTTGCACAGAGCAAAAAGCCAGAGCCAGAGGAGGAGGACCAAGCCATTGCCCCACACTAACAGGTCCAGTATGGGTGAGTACTAAGCCGAAAGAGCGTCATTCCCAGATGAAAATTGCCGCTTGTTTCCTTTTTGCCAGATGAGACGGCGCGGCGGGGAGCAGCAAGGAGAGGCCGGGGCAAAGAAGGACGGCAAGGGGATAGGTTGATGATTGATGCTGATGGATGGTAGGTTGGGATGGAAGGGCATCCGGAATACGGGAAGTGGGTGGGGGATGGTCATCGGGTCAATAGCCGCCAGACAGCGATGGTCAAAAGTCCGTCTTGGGCTCGCGTGGTTCAATAGCCGGTGGTAGTGTTGACTTACGAATGCGGAAGTGCAGAAGTGATTTGGGGTAGATGAAGCCAGCGACAGGGGCAACGGATAATAGATGCACAACTCACGGCGGTGGTTCATGGGTGTTGATTCTCTTGAATAGACCAGTTCCATGCTGGTGGGTCTTGGACTGGAGTGCAGACTGACTGATGTGGAAAAGGGATAGTATCTTTGGCGAGATAATTCAGAGTATTTCTTTGCAACGCCGTGACAGTCAGTTCCCTCCTCTCACTCAGCAAATTAGAGATGCCAGCTTGTTGGGAATGTCCGATCGAGCAAACAAACAAACAAACAAACAGAAGCTCGGCTGATCTTTGGTTTGGTGAGGAAAAGTCGGACATTTGGAAAAGTCGGATATAGTTTCAAGAGCCGGGTATTCTAGAACATCGGACATTCTCAAAGTTGACTTTCTCGCTGAGTGCATCCACGATTCCTTTCGTAATGTCAGCAAGCCCGATCATTGGCAAGCAGAGAAAATTCTCCGTGACAGAAACCGACAAGCATGACCCACGCAAGTCTCTCTTTCTTTCCTTTCACTCTTTTACCCCCTTTTGAAACGCACCGGGGGAAATATGAAAAGCTTCCCCGGACCGAGATTTATTTAAAGTAAGAACCGAGTAGAATTTTCAACTCTCTTTCTGCTTGCTTCCTATTCGTCCAGTCGCCGCCACCTTCGATATCAAATGCACCGAAGGCAGGGCAGGGCAGGTCACCAAGCGTGGGATGAATACATGCCTGCATGGCGATTGATTGATCAATTAACTACTTCGGTATCGACGCCGGCAGACGAAGAGATTCAACAGAAATACGAATTGGGCATCAATTGTTCACAGTCTCTTGTGTCACCTTCCTACAATGTATCGACAGCTGGCTGTCACTTCGAATCGCTTTGTGCCCCTTCCCCCCACCCCTCTCAGGAGAAACAGTTTGTAAGGAGAAACCTCAACCTCTCCGTCCCGTCCTCGACCCTAAATCCTCAACCCCGCCATGCCAGTCTTTCCACCTCCCAAAGCCGTGGGACGTTCTGGTCGTGGCGCCCCTGTCTCCGATCAAGTCTCGTGCAGTGCCACCTGCTAGGATCCCCTGTGACGGCTTCTGCCCTGCTCCTTCTTTTGAGCCAGAGCAAAGGCCGCCGGCGGGCTGAAAGCGTGGGGGTTGGCTGCATGACCGCGAGCGATCGAGGGATGAGGATGCATTTCTGGTCAGTCAGGATTGGAATCCGTGTGGAGAAGTTCGAGTTGGGAGTCTCCCGTACGGAGTACTCCGAATGTTTCGGCTTGCAGAGCGAACGAAGTCCATCGGCAGGAACACCGGCTCGGATTCTTATTTGTGGAGCTATTGCAGTTGGATTGTTCATGCGAGTTGGATCTCTTTCTTTCTGGTTTGTTTTATATCACACCGCTCCTTCCTCGTATTCTTTGGCTTCTAGATCATGCTGCATTCTACTTGTACGTGGAAAGAAGAAATGGGTAACCAACGGACATTGTAACAGCTGAGCTACTTTTTCCAGAGCAAAGTCCTGTCGCTTTCGCAAGACAATTCTGATAGCCCGCGACTTCTTCCTCGAGAGACCTTCGACAGGTAACATGACACAACACCACCCGAGTCTCTTGTCGTAATCCAAACTCAACATAGTCGTACGTATTATACTTTTCTCGGACCCCGTACATGTCAGCAAACAAAGTCAGCCTCCAGTCATCACCATGGTTCTGTGCTGCACCATGCAAGAGGTGCTTCCGCAGGCGAGTTCTATGCAGTATTCGGTACTCGTATTGAGGGGAGAAGATTGAAGGATTTCACCGCATTTATCCAATTGGAACAGAACCGTCCTCATTATCACAGTATTATGATGTAGCGTCAAGAATCAAGACAAACTTCTTCCCAACACGATCGGATCTGTTTCTACCCGCTAGTTAATTGTGGATGGTGGGGGAAGCTGCACTATGAGGGAGGGGGGCATTCAAGATTTCCTGGAGTGCGGAGAAGGTTTTCTGGATTATGTACAAGTCTGGGGAGGACATGAAGATATCATGCTTGTTCCCTGTCCGTGGTGGCTGAAAGCTAAGAGGGAAAATGGCGAGTCAATAGCCTCGCCGCTGGTAACACAAACCTACTCGCAATTCCGAAAGAGGCAATTTACTCCATTAGCAGAACTGCACGATGCGGAAAGCCGGTTCTACCATTCTGGGTTTGAATGAGAAAAATACGTCTGAACTAGGATCTCAAACCTTCCATGAAAGAGCTTCATGTTCCTGTCCAAATGGCTCTAATTAAGATCATATCTCGCTGTGGTATGGGAAGCTGAATGCGCTAACCTTCCCTTCAAGATCCGACTTTACAAGCCAAGCACAGCTTCCACTTAACCACTTGATGCGAAATTGTAAGATCAGCAGCCACGAGATCAACTCTAAAACACGCACCAGAAACTTAAATCAAAGGCAGCGTTAAAACATCAGAACATAACTCTAACTTTAAGACCAGATGACGCAGGAGAAGAAACTCAAAGCCAACGCCAAAGCCAAAGCCAAAGCCAGCCGAAAGCAAGAACCGCCCACTAACCTCATCCACGTGATTCCGCCTCCTGCTACTCCTCAAGCTTGCCCCCATCTTTGACGTGAGAGGAGAGCTAGCAGACCAAGTGTAGGTGGGGCCGGTCCCCTCCCCGGACCCCCCATCGTCCTTCTATGACTCCCTCTCTCTCAGTAAATGCTTCCATTTTCATTCTCACACTCAAAACTAACATACACATCTCAATCGCTTTCAAAACTCACGAGAAAGATCTCTCAGCGAGGCTTTCTTACTTTCCATCCTCCTCATCAGCACAATTGCATTACCGGACTTGGGTTAGAATCAGAGGTTTAGATCACAAGAGATATCTCACGATGGCAACTACAATGCAAAAGGCGAATCGGCTGAAAGTGGCATTCGGTGAAGGGAAAGGTGCGAGTATGGGATGCTGGTAGGTTTTATGTTCCCAGGGCTCTGGATTCTACATCTACATTGTATTGGGAGGATGGTTCTGATATTGAGTTTGGGTGGATAGGCAGATGATCCCTGGGAGCAACGTCTCGCGAACTCTTGCTAGGACGGGAGTTGACTGGGTTCTTGTCGATTGTGAGTTTGTTTGTACTTGCGGAGTTTGGATGATGAGATCGAGGCTGACTTGTTGTTTAGGTGAACATGGGAATATGGATGGTATGGATAGTTGAATTTCTTTTGGCTGCCCCTTTCTACTATCTGGCTCTACTGCCATGAACTCCAGTTCCGAGGAAGCTGGAATGAGAAGCTCTTTCATTTGACTGGTCCGGGCCAAGTCGTCATTGTTTGTTTTCGAGACACTATCAGTCAAGTGACAGTCGGCATTCAACATTTTTCATGAAATTTTAATTTCTCAGAAAACACAAAGAACTAACTCGCCCTTGTTTAGATGCTGCCATGCATGAAGCAGTACCAGCCATAGCCGCCTGTGGAGTCAGTCCAATCGTCAGAATTCCAGACAACCAAGGGTTCATGGTCAAGCGTAAGATCCCCCACGTTCCCACCACAAACCCTTCACTAAGACAACAATAGGAGCTCTCGATTCCGGCGCCCACGGCGTCCTAGTCCCTCTTCTATACACAGTAGAAGACGCCCAAAAGCTCGTCAAAAGCGCCAAATTCCCACCTGTCGGCCAACGCGGGTTCGGTTCTCCCTTCCCACACGAGCGTTTCGACCCATCTCTCGGCTCAACAGACTACCTCCAACAAGCTAACGATGCGATTCTTGTGATGGTCCAAATCGAGACCAAAGAAGCACTCGATAACGTCGATGCCATCGCTGCCGTTCCCGGCATCGACGTTCTCTTCATCGGCCCATTCGATCTGGGGAACAACATCGGGCATCCGATTGTTAATGGGGTCATGCATGATGATTTGCATGCGGCAATTAAGAAAATCTTGGAGGCATCGAGGAAGTCGGGAAAGAAGGCGGGGATTTTCTGCACGAGTGGTGAGCAGAGTAAGGGGTATGCTGATATGGGATTCGATATGATTAGTGTGGCGACAGATGTCCTGATTTTACAGGCGAGTGTTACGGCTTCGTTGTATACGGCCAAGGGACTTGGTGCTGCGCCGAAGTTGACGGGACCTTATGGAAAGTAGATTGGTTATTCCCTTGAGAATTTCGAGTCGAAGTAAATATGGTTAATATATACTTAATAGACGGCTTCAGAGAGTGGAACACAGATCACAGATCAAAAGTCAAGTTCTGCCTACATATTGTATAAATTGATCGGGAACGTTTTAGAGCATCTATAAAGTTTCTTGAAGCTAAATATACAACAAATAAAGTGAAGTATGAGGCATCTTCTGTCTGAATAAAAGACTTGTATTTAGAAGCCATGAGATCTCGCCTATCTAAAAAGGGGCAACGAAAACAACCGAGTCACCTAAGTCAACAAACCACATCAGGGCAATAGTCTAGAAACCATCTTCCGACATCAGACTTCAACTTCATAGCACACATGTTCAACATAATCTCCGCGAGCACGCCGCCAAGATCTTGAGCATATAGTTGAGGGGAGACCTGGGGGTTTGTTGCCGCCCCAAAAATTCAACCCATGATAGAAAGTAGACAATATTGTGGGGGTGCTAATTAGTAATACAACATCTTCAGACTTCTAGTCCCGCAGGGTTATTATGGATTATAGATATCAACTCACCCCCTGAAGTCAGAAGGTTGGGGGTCTCCCCACACAATGAGCGCTAGCGTGTCAACCATGACCAAGGACAAACTCGCTAAACGATGAAGGGGCTCCATAAACAAAACAAAAAACCTACAACTGCAGGAATTCGCTGGTGGTCACCCACCCCAACTACTAATCTGCCGATCTCACATTTATGCATAGCGGAGCGGACGGGATGCCCAGTTGTCCTTAGTCTGCGGTCTGACAGCGAAGAAGATTTCGCCGACGCTATCGAAGAGATCAAAATGCTCGTTGGAGCCTTATTGCTGCGATATCGACTCGAGGTGGACCCGAGAGTAAGACCGACGAGACGATGATGCGGCAGATTAGCACCCAGGACGCGTTGCCGTGGGGTCGTCGCTGTGATTTGAAAATAATTCCAGCATTTTAAGCCTATTGCATTTGGAGGAGTATTTGTCGGTATTCAAAAAAGTTGTGTATATTTTGTTTCGAGCGTGTGGGTTGTGATGTGTCGCATATCCGCTCCCTTGCCTTGAAAGATTGGCAACACTCAAAGCGCTGCAGCTGGGGGCCAGCTTTGCCATCACTAGATTCAGTAAATGAATTTGATTGGATCTACTCTGTTGATACGTTTTTGTTTACTTTATACTGAGGAAATTATTCCAATCGTGTTCTTCTTTGTTGCTGCCTATGATTTCCTTGCCTAAGATCTTGCATTTAATTTCCAGTGAAAGGTCCCCAAATCCTGTCGTTTAAAGCCTTTTCTGAAATTATATTGTACTTTGGATCACTGCTCTCCTTCCGGACCTTTCTTTACCCCTGGAACCCTTGTTTGTGTGGAGATACTGGAAACTTCAGATCCTCGCTTAAGTAAAACAAGAACTAAGCTAGACTGCTATCAGAAAAGGAGCTAAACAAGTCAGGGACAAGACTCTGCAGACAGAACCACATATGGCTTCTGCAAGAGCACAGTTACCGAGGAATAGGCGGCTAGAATTAATTCAGTATAACGTTAGAATAGCGGCAAATAGGGAGACACCTGTGCTTAACCAGCAATTGCCAAGAGTTCAAATCCAGCCTGAATTGCCAAGACGAAGGACGATAGATCCACGAGACATTCTAGCAGCATAGAGAGAATGAATAATGAACGACAAAAAAGAGGGCTTCTAATGGCAGGAAATGATGAGCGAAGCAGAGCTGAGAGACAGAATGAGGTTGAGATTAGGGAGGCCGGTCAAGATAGTGGATTCGAAAGATCAAGAAGACGTCCAGACCCAGAACGAAGTTATCATCAGAGATCCCAGCTTGATAATAGAAGTGAAATGGATTTCCCACAGAGAAAAGAGCAGCGTAGGGATTAATAGTTTGAACGAGGAAGGCATTACCCCGAGATAAGGGAGCGGCATAGTGATTACTTGTTTGACCAAGAAAGGGATATCCCTGAAAGAAGAGGGAGATATAAATAGAATGAATAAGAAATGGACGTTCCTGAGAGAAGAGAGCGACATATTAATTACGAGTTTGAACGAGAAAGAGATGTCCCTGATACTCGAAGGAGGTACTGGAATTATGAGAACAGTAATAGACAAGAAGGGGATGTCACTAAGGGAAGCGATCAACTCAGGGATTATGGGAATGAAGAGAATGAGCAAAGACGGGATACATCTGAAAGAAGAAAGTTTGAGCAAGAAAGGCGCCAGAGAGGCCTAGAGTGGGGTCAGGGGTCGCGAGAATCAACATTATAGATGATGCACTGGAGTAAACAAAGCGCTCGCTTAATTAAATATATTGCAAATGCTATCCGCTCGTCCGCTGAGATATTTCTCACACTAGAAGGGGTTAAGGGAAGAGAGCCAACTAATTCAATCATTAGCTGAGCCTCATAGTCCGACGAATAATAACTTGTCGTTTAACTCCCTGCTAGCGCGGGGAATATTTCAGCGGACGAAGGGATAGATTATTTATCATTCTCTCATGATAATCTCAGTAATGGAATATATTTATTAAAGAGATAGTTCCATACGATAAAATGTGTAATATTATGGAGTGCTAGTCCTTTTTAAACTTGATGTCTAGTATAACTAATACATACAAGTCACATCTAAAGGCCAAAGTATCCGGGACCGAGACAGGAACCAGTTCATTCCATCCCTTGTTAATGATTATAAGTTTAATAAGTCAAGAATGACAAAGGAGGTTTCAAAATAATACATGATCTATATACAAGATAACACTATATAATAAATATCAATTTCCCTCCTCAAAGCTTTACTCGCAAGTCAAGTGACATCTTCCACTTCACACCATCCGATATTAAAGGCGAAGAAGACGAGCTAGTATCAGTCCATTCACCTGCATCATTCTCATCCTTATTCTAGGTACTATCCATCAAGTCTTCTCTACTCTGACCAGAACCTTCAGGAGAATTGCCTTCTTTGGCCGAACATTTTCTTCCTCGAAAGCCATAGCTACGAGTGTAGCCCTTTGGTTTGAGCTCATAAACTTTGAGCAGATGAATCTGCAGCTCAGTAAAACCCCCCCCCCCAAAAATGAAGTTTGGTATAAGATGGAACAAGACACACCAACTTAGAATCGTAATCGCGGAAAGACTTTACATAAGCATCGATGTGCCTGTTGAAAAGACTTCTGTTTTTAAACTGCGTAAACCGCTCTATAGCCGAGTTTATATGTCCCAACAGAACGGGCACTACAAGCCTGCAATAACCTTAGAACAATAACGTCGCTGAAGATTAAGACTTCGCCGAGGAGTGTACATATGTATCGCACAATGATTCTCCCAGTCAAATTCGTCAGTGAATCATCCGGCCTTAGGATACTCAAAGCAGAATTCTCAGAACCTAGAAAATCATGAGGGTACTCACGGTCGCTTTGTATGGTAGACAGAAGAGTTAGCTCGGTTCCTGTAAGTCTATGATCGTATGTGACAGCCTCTCTTACTGTCTCTGAAGATATATGAAGTATTGTATGATGTTTCGGCAAATTGTGAATACTCTACTGCCCGTTTTGAGAAAGGACGAGTTGAATTTCATAGATTTATGGGGGGAGGGTGAATTTTGCATATATGTACAGTACCACACGGCGTTTACGCAAAGTAGCTCTCCTCAAGGTCTTGGGCGGCTCCTTGCAGGGTTTCTTCTCATGGCTTAGGGATCATATCCCGAGTCCACTTCCACAGCTCGTCACGCCTGAACTTCTACTGACAGTTACACTACACTAATCGGATTTCCATTGAACTTCCACCTAATAGCGGAGACGTCATGAGATCTCTTCTCTACACCGAGATACACTCATTTCTCCAGTCAACATCAATTGTCCTTCCTTTCTTCCGCCACATCCATCTTCTTCTTAATCTCCTCCGCCGTAAAACGATGCATCAACTTAATCGCCTTCGCTGAGTTCTTAGGATCTTCCTCTCCCAACTTCTCACTACTAATATGGACCTATCCAGCACCCAAACACATCAACATCAACAAGCCCCAAACAAAACAAAATAAAGGCAACTAAAATACCCATTTTTAAGGTTTCAGAGGTAACGTACCACGGGAGTATCAAACTCATATAGATCCCTCCATTTCTTAGCTTCCGGCTTCATCACATCAATTTCGGAGTAGTGGAATGGTCGGACGTCCCATACGTTTGAGAGGGTTTGTTTCGCGTTTGTGCAGAGTGAGCAGTTCATGCGTGTGAAGAGCGTGATTCGACAGGCGTGTTGGAGGCGGCGTATTGAGGGATGCATTAGAGCTAGTCTTATGAGATATTTGCGGAAGTATGAAGAGCAGATGTTTTTCGATGTTCAAGTAACATGAGAGACAGCCAATTGAATGCAAGTCAACATTCTGGGTTGGCATTTTAACATTGCGAGTATGGCGGGGGCCAAAGGCGGCCCCTGTCAATGACAGGCGGTGTAGACTGGCAGTTCTGCTTGCTTCCAAAAACCCATCCCACCGACAACATCAACAAACAGAGTTCAACTCGCAACACACATTCGAGAATACACTCAACTTTCTTGGCCTATCCTCTCCTTCGACAACTCTTCAGCTCACCATGGCGCAAAAATGCGTCCACCAGTCGTGTGGGAAGATGTATACCGATCCAGAGGAAGAGTGCAACTACCACCCCGGCCCACCAATCTTCCACGAGGGGCAGAAAGGTGAGTTCGATATACCCTTCTACCTCTCTACCCCTTTAATCTCTCATAAAAATTTCAAATACAGTTTCAAAAAGGACATGAATAAGTACTGACAGAGTAACGACAGGCTGGAAATGCTGCAAACCCCGCGTCCTAACCTTCGACGAATTCCTCTCCATAACACCCTGCACAACCGGCAAACACTCAACTACTGACCTCCCACCCACAATCGAAAAGAAGCAAGGCGAAGCTGTAGACTCATCTCCTGCAGTCGCATCTCCCTCTCCACCTTCCCCAGCGCCACAGGCATCTCGCGCCCCAGTCGCAGCTCCACAAGCACCCACCACCCCGCTCCCACCTCCACCAGAATCCGAGGACGACGAGCCCAGCTTGGAGATCCCGAAGGGGAAGATATGTAGACGGAAGGCGTGCGGGTTTCAGTATGAGGGCGGAGAGAGGGGGCCTGAGAAGTGTGTGTTCCATCCCGGTGCGCCGATCTTTCACGAGGGTAGTAAGGGTTATACGTGCTGCAAGCGGAGGGTGCTGGAGTTCGATGAGTTTATGAAGATTGAGGGATGTCAAACGAAGGATCGACACATGTACGTGGGAAGCGGTAAGAAGAAGGGTGGGAATGCGGCAGGAGAGGAAGTTTTGGAGACCGTTAGGTAAGTTCGGTCTAATTGCAGAGTATTGAACTTGGAAGAGGGGCTGATGCATGGTATTTACAGACACGACTTCTACCAAACATCGGCCACGGTAATCGCCTCCTTTTTTCTCAAGAAAATCAACAAAGAGACTGCTAAGGTTGAGTTCCTCTCAAACGAAATTTCGCTTGAGCTCATCACAACCGATACCCCTCCAAAGCGCTACAAGACAACAGTTCCCCTCTTCGGACCAATTGATACGGAGGCTTCGACATTCAAGATTATGGGCACGAAGCTAGAGGCGACTTTTGTCAAGGCGGATGGTAGTTCGTGGCCAGTTCTGAGAAGTGATGAACAACGAACAGGCGAGATCATCCAAGTTGGAAGGGCTGGTAGAGCGATATGATCCTCCCCTCTGATGTACCTATACAAGACCCACGAAGAAAGCCAATCTAGCCAAGCCCTTTGCTTGAGCAGACTTAGAGCAGACAAATAAAAGTTAAACCACCAACTTTATCCCCTCCCAACATTTCTGCTGGTGTCTTTATAATCCAGGACAGCAATGGTTTGGGTCCTCGAATGCGACGGTTCGTGTTGAAATGCCACCTTTGTGCCTTGAATCAGGTGGAGATGGGGCTCCTTCTGTCCCGCGCGAGGGAGTTGGTATCTCTGTACTGGAGCTCCTAGAAGATTCGCTGCTCTCCGAGGAAGAGAGATGAACGTGCTCAATGATCAGATAGCCTTGTGATGTCGCACCTATTGCATTTGTGCCGCTTGGAAGTGGTTCCTCGCCAGTCCACTTTACAGGACGTTAGCGCTACTCTTGACAACGTAATGGTATTAAGATCTCGTCAAATTTCGACTTCTGGGACATGTATTTGGGAACAGAAGTCCTATAATTCTGAGCAAGAGTGAATTTCGTACGTACGATCTGAATGACAGGACCATTGGCCAGCGAAATTGCGGAATTGCCCAAATTAGGATGAGAAGTAAGTCCAGAATGCAGAACCACTCTCTTACTGTGATGAGACATTAGTATGAGTACAAACTTGCGAAAGGCCAACACAAGAAAAGAGACAACTTACTTGTGGGTCATAGCCGGTTGAAATCCATCTTCAACATCTTTGCTCGGCTTCTTTCGTCTTGTACAGCTATTCCACAGCAAGTGAGTGACAGCGCTGACAACCAATACAGGTGTACCTGAATCCCAGTCAATCTCTTTCTTATAGCTGTGATTTAGGTAGTCTACCGAGAGCTACCCCAAAAGGGGGCAGTTTCATAGTCTTCAAAGCATACACCTGTGTGACACAACATCCCAGCGTAGCAAAAGTGATACCAATAGCGAAGACCGTCCAAACAGGGAAGTATAGGTGCATCAGAGACTCATTGTGGCAGAAGAGGATTGTATGCGCAGCAAAGACTTGCATGGCTGTCGAGAAGAGGAGGAGGATGAAGAGGAAGAAAGTTTGGGCGACACAACGTTTCGAGATCCTTCTGACTTTCTTCTTCATCTCTTCGAGTTCTTTTGCGTTCTGGGTATCTTCCGCGATTGTAATGTTCCTGTGGAAGTGAGTGCTTTGAAAAAGACCGAAATCTGAGCATTGGACAGAACTTACGTGTATTTCTCTTGTACTGAGTCGTAGAGCTGGACAATACCCACCAGACAGATGATCTGGAAAAGGAATAAGAACCAAAATACAAGATCTGCTTCCGAATGTGATAAGCGATGCATGAAACGGGCGTATTTATAGCAATTGCCATTGTCAGTGTTGACTTCTGGATCTTCTGGATATTCGTAGTCTTCTGAATCCATGCTGTTGATGTTCCTTGATTAACTCTAGACTTGAGGTTCAAGACGAATGGGTTTAATATTACAGGCCAAGCGGTCTCTCCAGCCGGAAATTGTCGAATGACGGTATAAGATACTTAATCACGATACTTGGTTTAATGAGTGTTCTCGTGCAGCGTCGGAGAGAATTGATACCAAGAGGTAATATTCGTGAGTTTTCGGAATGACTTGTGTAACAAAAGAACAGTCATGAGTAGAGACCATCAGTACGTCAGATGAAGAAATGAGTAATTACTGGAAGGAGCAACTGGCATGAGACAGTCAGTGACAGATGACTTAGTCTACCTACCAAAGCACTTCCTCGTTTGAGAGAGAAGGTACGTCCGCAAATTACTCCATCCCTTCCATAAGATCCACACGATCCAACATCATTGATTTCCTACCAATCCATTCCCGTAAAGCATCCCAATCTTCACCTTCTTCCTCGCCTCGCCTCCAGACCTCCCGAAATCCCCAAGCTCCTGCAACTTTATCGATCGCAGACCGCTCCTCTTCCCGCATCCACCGTAGTCTCAGTGGAACACCTTGAGCCCAAGTTACACGGTCCATTTGGTCATTCGCAGTCGTGACCGCTACAACCCCGACCGTAGCAGTGAAGCCAACGTACGCTAAGATTCCAGCAAATGCAACATTGGTCGCCATAGCCGTATCCATGGTCGTTTGAAGAAGGGCAAGCTGTGAGGCAATCGTATAGGCTGCAACGGGTGCTACAGCTAGACCTGTAGCTGGAAGGAGACCTTTCCGGATAAACTTGGCACGATGCGCTGCCTTTGTTGTATACGAGGCCTCGATAATCTCCATTGCTATGACCAATTGCTTCGCATCAATAGCTGCTTGTAATGCATGATCCGCGACTTGGAGGGGTATTGCATTTGCGGACTTATTGGGATTCGGCTTCGAATAAGTGATTGGATCTGAACCTTCTTTTGGAAATGGCTTGTTGGCATATAATTTGAGGACCTCTGGGAAAGTTCCAGGTTCGCCCAGAGCTGATTGAATTGCCACATAGAGAGCCAGAACTTCAGGCGAGATGAAGACGGGCGGAAACTTGATAACGGAATACGCCAGACTTGACAGTTGGTCCGATATTCTCTGCAACGTCGGTGGAAGCTTGTGGGCTGGAATCTTCTTTGCGCTGGATTCATCTAATGAGAGAAGAGCCGAAGCAGCACCATCCTTCTTGCTCAAGTTCTGCTGATCCAAAACGAGTAGATCGACCGTTGCTTTGCATCCCTCTAGAACAACAAGTATATCCTTTTCCGACGGTATGCTCTTCTGCATTAGCAGTGTGTTGCAGGTTGTCCTCACATGTTGCAATCTCTTCTCTAGATGTGCTTCCACGGAGTCAGTTCTCTCTGGTGAAACTGGCGATACCTTAGATACCGCTGGTTTTCGCTGGGTCTTCTGCGACTTCTGTGAGAGGATTTGAGCTGTTGAAAAGGCGCGCGAAGAAGGTGTGGATTTTCGAAGCGGACGGCGTAGTAAAGGTAAAGGACGCGATTGACGGCCAGTTATGAATTCGCATAGATGGCATACATCTGCTCGAGAACTGAGAGCGCGTCTGGACATAGTTGATGGTGATTCGAAGGTTGTATCCGGCCCAATTCCTCCTTCTGATGTTGCTTCTTGATGTTGATGTTGAAATTGAAGCTTGTCCAGCCAGCAGTCTAGAGCTTCCCGTTCACCGGACCTTCACGCACCCACTGGCAGTTCCTGAAGCTGCTCCACTAACCTGCATACCCCTGTCGGCTGACTAACGTTGTAGTTCCATGCGCCACGGATGTGACGACGATCCAGCCGCTGGAGGCTCAGGCTGCTACATACCGGAATTGAACATATCAAGAAGCTCTCCCAATCCTCACTTCACTGCCTTACAACCTCAACTGCGACTCGTCATCACTCTTTAGCGGGTCTTATTAACTGAATCTCCCCCAAAGACGCCCATCTGTCGCTTGCTCAAACTCCTTTATGTCTTCATAGAAGGCTACACTTCAACTCCGGTCATCTTGGAAACAACTTACTGCAGAAATGCCTCCGCCACCTGTAAGTAATAACTTGCAACAAGATGTTCAAGAACCCCTAATTCTGACTATTTTAATAGCCCCCTCCGCCGCCCCCTCGTAAGTCCAACTCCCAGGCCAGATTCATGCAGGTATTGACATTGTTCCTACAGCCATGGGCGGAGGACCACCACCACCGTATGTTTCCCAAACTTGATGATTCATACACTATGGGGACTGTTTCGCTGACTTGTTATTCAGTCCTCCGCCGCCAGGAAACCTACCCTCGAGGCCGCCTGCAGGGAACAGGGTGAAGCCCCCAGCCGTCGTAGCAATGCCCAATTCACTCCATGGGCTTTCAGCGAGTCACTTCAGCATGCTAATCTATACATAGGGCGCTTTACTGTCAGATATATCAAAAGGGAAGCAACTCAAAAAAGCTGTCACAAACGATCGATCCGCACCAATAGTAGGGAAAGTTTCTGGGGGATCAGGAGGGTCTGGTCCAGTAGCAGGAGCGCCGCCTGTGCCGGGGATGCTGAAGCCACCTGGAGCAGGAAACAGAGCACGAAGTAATAGCGATCAGAGTAGTAGGGAATCTAGCGGCGCGACTGGAATGGAGCAACCACCGCAGTTAGGGGGGCTGTTCGCAGGAGGCATGCCGAAGCTGAAGAAACGAGGTGGTGGGGTTGACACAGGAGGTATGAACCCTACCTCTAGATTTTGATATTACATTCTAACTTGCCTCAGCAAACCGCGACTCTTCATATACTTCGGATCCAGAGTCATCACGAAGTTCTGCACCGAAGCCACCTACAATGTCTGCTCCGCCGCCTCCAACTGCAGCGCCTCCACTCCCTGGAAGTCAGAATGGACCTGTAAGACCGCTGGCTTTTACACCTTCTATTGCAAATCTACGCAAGACGGGTGGAAATGCGGCACCAAGACCTAATTCCTCAGCATCATTGCGAGGGCCGCCTCCACCAATTGGAAAGAAACCTCCAATTCCTCCACCAACATTACGAAAGCCTTCGAACCTTCAACCTCCTCCATCATCAGCTCCCTCTCCACCTTCAGCAGCCGCTCCTCGCCCACCACCTCCACCTTCTTCAAATGCTCCTCCGCCACCCCCTCTACCGTCTACGAGTGCACCACCCCCACCTCCTTTACCATCTTCAAATGCACCACCTCCTCCGCCTTTACCGCAAGCAAGTGCCCCAAGACCGCCAATAAATGGGCCAAGTCGATCACAACCTCCGCCGCCACCTACCTCACCACCGTCGACTAACGGAGCTAGTCAAAGTCTCGCTATGCAAGCCGCTATCCGTGCTGCTGGACAGGTAAGATATTTTTACTTTTTGTATTCGACTATGAGGAATATCTTTAAAAGAACTTCCCGACTGCTATCTCAATTTGGATGATTTAGTGGAAATATCATTAACTGTTACCTCAAGGCTTCTCCGGCTGCAGCTCCACCCCCACCTCCGCCTCCGCCGAGCGGGCCATCTTCTACCCCCTCGTATCATGCCCCTTCTCCATCTTCATCTGCACCACCTCCCCCGAGCTCAGCACCACCTCCACCAAGCTCGAGACCAGCTCCACAACCCATGAGAACAGTAGATCCAAGTTCCTACACCCTGTCTTCGAACGGAGGGCTACCAAAGAATCCTAGCCCGCATCGGAACTCGGAACCGACCCGAAGGATATTTATAAACGACCCGAGATGGAAATTCCAAGAAGAGAACATGTTGCCCAAGCCAAGAGATTTTGTGGGAGGAGCAAAGAGGTACCGTGCAGGGCGTGGTAGCAGTGTGCCACTGGATCTGAGCAATTTCAGTTAGGCACCTGAGATGTTGAGGGCTTTCATGTGCGGCGGTTAACGGCGTTAAAGTGAAATGAATCACATAGAAAAGGTTGACGGCATTGGCAACATCAAAGTCATGGAAATGGAGTAAGTGGCCCAGTGGCTTGGAAGCAGTAAAAACAACTGCATATTCATAGACCTCTCAAACGAGCCCAGAATTGAGAACAAGTTGTAAACATTGCCACCACTTGAGCTTTATGGTAAACGTCCACATTGGTGAGTACCGTTTAGCGAGAAGAGCCAAAGATATCTGAAGCGAAACAAACAGCAGCTGTGAACTACCCTAAGCTTAAGAAAATGTCGTTCTACTGCCGCTGCCAAGTTTTTAGTTACATAATTGCCAATAGCAAAATGATACCAATTCGTTCTCTGTCAAGCTTGCCGCTCAAGGTACATAATAAATATTAGCTTGTAGCTCTGGAAAGCTGCACTCACACAACTATCTGATCTCCGCCTCTGTAATTTAGCAGTACCACCACCAAGACAATTCACTGTTGCAAAGGCTTGCTTGCGTTTTATTTCCTGCGCAATATTATATCAGCAGCCTCAATCTCACTCTCACGCCCATTCTCAGTCTTACTGTCACCCTTGTCTGTATTCGGTATTAATAGGCCCCAACGAGCTAGACGAGGTTATTCACGGTCCTCTTCAAAGAACCTTGCTTAGCGGCTGCAGCATTGTTCGTTCAGCGTACCACAGGCTAGCCAACCCGCCAGCCCACCAGCCCATCGCTCAAGAAGAGGCCAGTTTGCTCTCGGCAATACCTCACAGAGCTTAACTTTAAACGACCTTTCCACCTCCCGCCTCCCATCTCCACCTCGACCTCAACCTCACTTCTTCCTTCTTCCACGACACCTAATACAATACTCTTCTCTCCCTCGACTGGATCTTACATCGAGCGACGATTAGGTGCACTTCCAGCCGGACTGCGACAATGGCACAAATTCGAGGAACAGCGGGCTACAACCTGGGCGGAGGACAGAACACATTTGGAGGACCGAGCAGAGGAGACAACATGAACGACCCAAGTCCGCTTGATGCAATTCGGGAGCAGACTGGCAAGATTGAGGATTTCCTGGATACCCTGAGCGATCCCTTAAAGCCGTACGTTCCTTCACAAATGCACACAAGACCCCGCCCTTGAAGCTTCCGCAAAGGATTCGTGGCATTGCGACTTTTACTTCCTGGCATGTGCTGATGTTGTATTCTTGCAGATATCTGCCAGCGATTGGGCGATTCCTGATTGTGGTTACGTTCTTGGAGGATGCGCTGCGAATTATCACTCAATGGTCCGACCAATTGCTATACCTGCACGATTACAGACACAGTATGTCACACACTCTCTCGACGAAGCTATGCTAACGATTGCTACTACCAGTCCCATACGGCCTTACCCATATCTTCCTCCTGGTTAATGTTCTCGCCATGGTCTCCTGCTCGTCACTGGTCATTGCCAGAAAGTACTCCGACTACGCAGTTGGAGGGCTCATTGGAGTTGTCATCACACAAGCCCTCGGATACGGTCTCATTTTCGACCTGAACTTCTTCCTGCGAAACTTATCCGTTATGGGTGGTCTTTTGATGGTCCTCTCTGACTCGTGGGTGCGCAAATCCAAGGCCTTCGCAGGTCTCCCAGAAATCGACGAGAAGGACCGCAAGATGTACTTCCAACTTGCTGGCCGAGTTCTCCTGATCTTCCTCTTCGTCGGATTCGTCTTCAGCGGAACCTGGAGCATCTGGAGAGTTATTGTGGCTCTTTTGGGATTCGTTGCTTGCGTGATGGTGGTTGTTGGATTCAAGGCCAAGTTCAGCGCCATCATGCTTGTCGTTATCCTTAGCGTCTTCAACCTCTTGGTCAACAACTTCTGGACTGTAAGTCTTGCGGTCGGATAATCTTCAAAATTTCGTTTACTAATTACTTCCCAGCTTCACGAGCATCACCCCCACAAAGATTTCGCCAAGTACGACTTCTTCCAAATCCTTTCTATCGTTGGAGGACTTCTCCTCCTTGTCAACAGCGGACCAGGCAAATACAGCATCGACGAGAAGAAGAAGGTGTACTAGATGGGTGCAGAGAAGCAACAGGGGCTGTTGGTTGGGGGTTAGAGACAGAGGGAGGGGGAGAGGCTTCAGGAAATACGTAAAATGGGTGCCCTGCATTGGGAGGAGTTCATATTGGCCAAGGAAATCAAAGTTCGTGATTTTTTTTATTACGCGGGAAAGGAAGACGGACGGACATCAGAGGATAGGCGACTTCCTTATGAGCATAGCAGTCATCTCTCCAAATGTAAATTTGATAAAAAGAAATGCTTATGCCTTGGAGTATCCTCTCCTGGGTCTACCTCCTTGTTCAGCAACTCAGTAGAGGCAAGTCATGGTAAGCTTGCCATCTGCATGTCTCATACCTACAAGAAGACATGTATTCTCCATGTCACTCTTGTGACAAATGAGAGGCGAATTCCTTTTGAATGCCTCTGAATCTCCCCGAAATTCGAATGCCTCGGAGCTAAAAGTATCTTATTCTCCAATATCACACCCCCTACAGAACTGACATTCAGATAACCCTAAAGCTGTTTATGCACTTAAGACTCAAGCCACTTTTTACTTACTCACTTCCCCAGATTTTATCCGTTGAACTTGAAACAAAGACACAAAAGGCAATACAGCAAGCATCAACCTCAAACCTCGAAAGTCAGAAAAAGCCAACGTGTATTGCCAACCAACCAACGAATGAATGCATGAATGAGGGGCAAGAGTCGCCAAGCCTAGAAGCTGCATCTGGAAGCTGATCCCCGTAATGTGCAGTAAGATACTCAGACATAAAAATAAAAGTAAGCAGCGAGAAAAATATTAAGTGCCACCGCCGCCGCTATCAGGAAATCGCCGCTGCGAATCGTGACTTGAGAGATTTGCAGAGAGGGTCCTTTTTTGCTGGTTTTGCTTTTATACAATATTTTGGGTTGGTGATCGAACTTGTATATTTCATTTTCACGGTTGAGCAAGTCTCATATACCCCGCGCCATAGAGGGGTTATATTTATTGACACTCTCACTCTTCACACCGTTTTCGAGAAATATCCTCACCACAGCACGTAACACCCACCATCCCACCTCCCATGGCCGAGCTCGTAGGAACAGTTTTCGGAGTCGTCGGCGCTGTCGGCGTCCTGGGTCAGATCTTTGATGGCTGCATAAAAGCCTACTCCTTCTTCACATCGGCCAGCAACCTCGGCCGAGACAGCGAGCGCCTCGTATGCAAGATCCGCATCGAGGAGATGCGCTTGCTGGTCTGGGGGAGGGAATGGGGCGTCATTGAGGGGAGATTGGAAGAGTATTTGGTTAAAGAGAGTCAGATGGGGAATGAGCGCTTGAGGGGCCTAGCGTTGGATATTTTGGTTGAGTTGCATACGAGTATTTCGGATTTTGGGAGGTTGAGGGAGAGGTACGGTCTTAGGGAGGAAAGGGGAGGAGGAGGTGATGGGAGTCAGAAGGCTTTGCCTGGGAAGAAGGAGGGCGGAACGGGTGTGGCGGGGAGATTGAGGAATGAGTTGCAGTTGAGGGCGAAGTGGGTTATTGCTGATAAGGAGAAGGTGGGTATTTCCTTTCCTTGAAGCTCAGGCCAGTATTCTCAACATATATGGACTGAGCTGGTCTTGATACTTTGAAATCATACTTGAGATGGGCACTACTGACCCAGAAGCACTTCTTAGTTCATAGTACTATTGAGAGATTTGAAAGATTATAACGATGGTCTCGAACAGCTCTTCCCTCCAGGTCGTCTAGCAACACTCCATCGCACTTGGACAAACGAGTTACTGCAGAGTGCTCACAGGGATTTAGGACAGCTGAAGAATCTGGAGATAGCTGCTAGTACTACTTATCCACAACTGAACGCCTCTGCTAGTCTAAAGCAACTGCGGATTAACTTGGATACTACTCCAACAACAAAATTCAGACAGACGTACGCGCTTAAGATACAGAGGACTGCCGTTTCTATTACTGGTTCTGCAGATAGCGATCCTAGACGATGCCATGGGTCGTATCAAAACCCAGCCGGAACTGGGATAGAGGATGTGGTTGTGGAATGGATCCAGTATGACAAAGAGGACTTGGAAGCTCGCCTAAATCACGTTCGACGGATCGACGATCTTGCTAAGATGATACATAGTTCCTCAGATAAACATCCGGACCTGCACACACTCAACTGTCTTGGATATACCGACGATATTTCTAGTAGTCGCTACGGACTGATATATAAATCGCCACAAGCTTCATCGTCGAACCTCAATGTTCTCATACAGAGCAACGACATGAGAACTCCTGATCTTGGTGACCGGTTCAAACTGGCTCACACACTGGCTGTTGCTCTTTGGTCTTTCCACTCACTCGACTGGCTTCACAAATCCTTATGCAGCTCGAACATCTTGTTCTTCCCTTCCGCTTTCTCGGCCTCCGCTAAGCAAGCTACTGCAATATCTGCCAGCATACCGGATATCTCATCACCGTTTGTCCTGGGGTTCGATGCTTCACGACCAGACGGGGTGGACGAGATGTCAGTAGCATCGACAAACTCAGCTGCTGCTGACCTTCATCGGCATCCCAATTCCTTGAATGGGATGTCAAAGAAGCCGTACTGCAAGGGTTTCGATATCTATAGCTTGGGCTTGATCTTGCTTGAGATCGGTCTGTGGAAAGTTCTTCAAGCATACCACAAACCGCATCATTCTGCGGAGAGGTTTCGGGACAAAGTAGTTGTTCAAAACTTGGTACCGAATCTGAATAGTAAGACTGGGCGATTGTACCGAGAGGTAGTGGAGCGCTGTCTCTTTGCCAAGGATGACCTGAGTGACCAGGAAGCTGGGCAGTTGATGGAGATTGTCGTCGGTAGCCTAGAAAGTCTGCGGGTCTGAATCAAGCTTTGCCAACACTCGTTTTCTCTGAGCCATTTCAATCTCAGCATTTGAGAAAGAAGGGCAGCTCAAGCGATGACGAGTTGATCAATCGCAAACTTCGCAACCTTCAGCACTTCAAGACAGGTATGAACCCTTTCTCCAGGGCAAAGCCTTCCTTGGAAAGTCTCTGCATGCATTGCATGCCTTGCATGTGCCTCCAGCATTTCATGGCGAGTCTTTTGGCGATATTCCATCTCTGCGACCAGATCCTTCAATCCCTTGTGCCTGTAACCAGGTTGCTCATGACCGTAGATATCCACACGCAGCATGGCTCGAACGGTGGTACGCCACTGCTGAGGAGGCATTTCCACTGGTTCAAAGAACAACGTCTTCTCGACGCAGGTTATAGCTTCTTCAATGGTGTTCGATTTGTCACCACACATACCCCCATAGTCATTGAATCTGAAGATCTTCATCTGGCCTGCTGCCGTTGCTCTCTCTGTTTCTTTATCCACCATATTAAGTAGCTTCTGGTAGCCATTGGCTATGATGGGTAGAATTGTACCCAAAAGCATGGTATTTTGGAAAGCATCCATTGGAGGATTGGGATTATCCAAAGCAACAGATCCACATTGAGGACACCAGATGCTATTGGATGCAGTTCGAGCCGCACCGCGGACAGCCAACAATGCAGGTACGATCTCAGTTGGAAGCTGCTGCAGAGCCGCTAGAGCAAGATACATTGATGCGAGACAACTGCAAGGGCCAGATGGATTCGATGAGTTGTCACTGTCTGTAACTGATGCACTCGAGTTCGAAAGCAGCGGTACCGTCTCAGTGGATGGAATGTAGCTGTCTGTAGGGTCCAGGCCAAAATTGATAGGGGGGCCTGTGGTATTTCCGTCAAAATGCCACATAGTACGTCTGTCCTCAACTGTATTCTCTGGTGGGTTGATAACACCTGGCATTCCCTCAAAAGCTGACAGTCCGCTGGCAAAATACGGCTCCGCCAGGGCATCGCCATTATATTCAGAATCAAAAGGGATCCCTAAGTCTAGAGGTTCGGCGCTTTGGGTCTCGTCGGTGTGATGGTCAACATTGGCCTCTACGTGCTGCCTCTTCCTCGGCCGACCCATAGGTTTCTGCTCGGAGTAGTTGCAAACGATGTTCTCTTTTTTGCAGCGCTCGCATCCATCGGGGTCTTTAGAGCATGCCAGTTTTCGAGTCCCTGTTATTATGATCAGTAACCAGGAAGTCACAGAGCAAGGTTTAGTATGGGGTCACGAACGACATTCATCACAAGCTCGACGCTTGACAGTCGTTTCAGCTGCGGAAGACATAGCTGTCCTAGAGCCCAGTGCAGTGGGATCGAGGTTCAAAGAGGTTATAAAACTGTTAAATACGGACATCAGAGGCGATTTGAGGCCAGCCAGGCAGGCAACACAACTGGGAGCTGGGCTGGGGACTGAAATGAGGAAAGCGGGGCGCGCTAAGATACCGATAAGGAAAAAAGGTGGAAGCACTGAAGTAAATTTCCTCAACCCCAAGTTCCATCTACAGCTTCATTTTGGCAACATGGCGCCCCCAACTGCCGATCGAAAGCGCAAAGCTGTGACCCGCGATGTTTTTGAACATTCAGATGAAGAGTCGGAAGCCGAATTCGGGGATGGGCTGCTAGAGGGGATCTTGTCGCAAAGCGAAGACTCGGAGGGCGACAGTGCTGATGAGGAAGAGAGTGAAGATGAAGAGGAGGACCTGGATGAGCTAGAGGCTCTGGACAGCGACGAGACACCATATGAGGATGACGAAGAGGGCGCAAACGGGGCTCTGGTGAAAATCAATGGCACAACAAAAGATGCGGTCAGCATACGAGCGACACTGGAGGGCGAGGACGACGACAAGCCCAATTATACAGTCACCACGGATGCCAATGGAGGGGAGCGATATGTATACGAGGAGATAGATCCTGTGTATGATTCGGACGACTCCGACGCGGCAGATGCTACCAATACCATCGGCAATATCCCACTGACATTCTACGATTCCTACCCACACATTGGATATGATATCAATGGCAAGAGGATTATGCGGCCGGCGAAGGGAGAAGCATTGGATGCGTTATTGGATAGTATCGATGTACCAAAGGGCTGGACTGGGCTTACAGATCCTGCCACTGGGAAGCCTCTGAATCTCAGCCAGGATGAATTGGAAATTCTTCGACGAATTCAAACGAACGAGATGCCAGAGGAAGGCTATGATCCATACCCCGTAAGTGTATTCTCTGGCCGGTGGAATTTGGTTTTACTAACTCATCAGGCAACCGTTGAATATTTCACTGGCATTGAAGAGATCATGCCTCTGAGTTCGGCACCAGAACCAAAGCGTCGCTTCTTACCTTCTAAGCATGAGGCCAAGAGAATCATGAAGATTGTTAGAGCCATTCGCGAAGGAAGAATCCTCCCGTACAGGCCACCCGAGGAGCAAGAGGAAGAGGACGAGGAGGTACATTACGACATCTGGCAGGATGAGCAAGCTCGTCCCGATCATGTCATGAATATTCCTGCACCAAAAGCACCTCCGCCAGGATATGATTTGAGTTACAATCCACCTCCTGAGTATCTCCCTTCGAAATCAGAGAAGAAGGAATGGGAGTCTACCGATCCAGAGGATAGAGAGAAGGAATACTTACCTACAGGCTACGATTCGTTACGGAAAGTCCCTGGGTACGAAAAGTTCATCAAGGAGCGATTTGAACGTTCATTAGACTTGTACTTGGCACCTCGTGTTCGCAAGAACCGACTCAATATTGATCCAGCATCGCTTCTACCGAAGTTACCTAGACCGGAGGAGCTGAAACCATTTCCCACTGTGTGCTCTACACTTTTCCGTGGTCACGATGGCAGAGTACGCAGCTTGGCCATTGATCCTTCTGGTATTTGGCTTGCAAGTGGTGGAGATGATGGGACAGTTCGTGTGTGGGAGCTCTTGACAGGACGACAAATCTGGAGCGTTAAGATTGGGGACGATGAAGCTGTCAATGTTGTGAGATGGCGACCTGGAAAGGATGGAGTTATCCTTTCCGCTGCTGCTGGAGAAGACATTTATCTACTCGTACCGCCAATCGTGGATCCTGAGACAGAAGCTGCCAATCGCGAATTGCTTGATGCAGGATTTGGCTACGCCACCAACGCAACTCAAGCACTTACTGCAAATGGCGCTCGGAAAGAACCTGTAGCGAAATGGACTCGACCTGGATCTCGCCTTGAGGACGAAGGAGTTCTTATTAAGATCACAGTCCGAACAACGGTCAAAGTCATTAGCTGGCACCGTAGAGGTGATTTCTTCTCAACCGTTTCTCCAACAGCACAGAAAAGTGCTGTTGCTATCCACACACTCTCGAAACATCTTACCCAAATACCTTTCCGCCGATTACCTGGAATCCCACAAACAGTCCAATTCCACCCTTCGAGACCCCTTTTCTTCGTTGCCACACAGCGTACAATCCGAAGTTACGATCTCCAGAAGCAAGAACTTGTCAAGATCATCCAGCCAGGTGCTAGATGGATATCATCTTTCGATATCCATCCCGGTGGTGACAATCTCATCGTTGGCTCATACGACAGGCGACTTCTGTGGCACGACTTGGACCTCTCAACCCGTCCTTACAAGACCTTGAGATTCCATACAAAGGCCATCCGAGCAGTTAAGTATCACAAGGGAGGTTTCCCACTGTTCGCCGATGCCAGTGACGACGGCAGCTTGCAGATTTTCCACGGCAAGGTTGTCAGCGATATGATGGAGAACGCTACTATCGTGCCAGTGAAGGTTTTGAAGGGGCATAAGGTCAAGAGCGCTTTGGGTGTAATGGATATTGACTGGCATCCGAGAGAACCGTGGTGTGTAAGTGCTGGTGCTGATGGTACTTGTCGCTTGTGGATGTGATGCATGGTCACTTTGCATGTTAATGTAGCATAGGCGTTTGGAGGGGTCATGTTACATGAATACAAAGTCCAAGAATCTCGATTTGCTCTTGTTGGGTATGCTTGTGACATGTTTGTTGTCGGTTCCTGTATTGAAGTGGAATCCAAGCCACCCAATGATAGAGTGATTGATTTATCGAAGTACTCCCAATACTTTTCAGCTACCAACATGATTATTCTCCAACTCACTGGCCGATAGCCAGCTGTGATTTGTTCGGGGTGAATGCAGATGCATGTCAAGCGGGGTATGAAGCACCTGTTACTCAAGGCGGAAGGGACATGTGGAATGGTCCTACCTCATGATCCGATCGATATCGCCTCATTTTCGCAATCCCAAACCTCGTACACTCACTCCATCACTCAAAAGCACTGCCTACCTAGGTACCTACAGCCTCAAAATTCCCAACCAAGAATTTGAAGTTTCCAACCCCATTGCATCGTCAAGATGTCCAACTTCCCAAAGCTCATCCCGGCCTTCACAGCCAACGTGAGTGTCTACCCTATCTATTTATTTACCCATCCAATCATGTAGCCGCCGAGGTTCAAAGTCAGGATGTATTCAGCAACTCGCACCGAAAATCTTAAGTGTTGAGCAGTCGGAGAGACGATGATTGCTCCTTACAACTAATTCTAACATCTGGCTGCTTAGATCCTCATCGACGCTCCGGTCACAGTTGGCGCCGTCTCGAAAGGAGCTCCTCTCTTCGCTGTCCCATTCATCACAGAGAACAGCGACAGTTTCATAAAGTCGGAACCAGACTATGCAATCAAGGTGGACGCTGTCATGGTACATGGGAATGATTTCGTAAGTATCCCTCTTCTCCAAAATCCCTGTTATTGAAACGTCCATGGTCAAAGGACTTTCGTTGGAGGCAGCTTGATGGTTAGTTGAACTTGAGAAGCTGAGCGCCTTGCTAATGACGAGGTGTAGATCCGACAAGATCCTTCTGGGAAGCATGTCCGATTGGAGGTCAATTCCGTTTTGAAGGATAAGAGCGGTGCTATCATTGCCTTCAAGTACAGTGGGATTATCAATGTGACGCCTGGTGTGGCTGCTGTTCTTGGTGGAGATGCGGCGGCGACGACTACTCCTTTTGGGGATGCTTGTGAGTTGTTCGAATTAGCTGTCACTGGATTGGCTTGAGATATTGAACTGATGGGATATATAGTCACACATGTGCTCTTTGAAACAGGAAGTGAGGAATTGAAGGATGTCGAAAAGAAAGTGTTCGTTGCGAGTGGCCGGTTTGTGCTTGAAGAGGGTAAGCCAGTCGCGGTCGAGTACAAGATCAGCGAGGTTACTGCTTGAGATCTGTAGCATCACATTTCTCTACCCGGGCAAAGCATGATGATAAGAAATGTATCAGAAGGGGGTGGGATCTTTCGTTTACTTGCTGGATTTTTTCTATGAAAGATCAACATTTGCAATGAATGAAGTTTGTCTTACTTCCTAGAAAAGTTCAGAAACGCCACCATGAGAAATCCCTCGCTGAATTCATGCCATCAACCTCCATAATCTCATATGCATGGACGTAACCATGCGATCTTCAGTAAACCCAGAAATCGAAAACATTGTCTGTAGTCAATGAAATCTTCCTTTATCTCCAGCCACCGTCGGAGCAAATATGCATGAGCCATGAAATTGAAATCTGCCCAGTCCATCGCCTCAATTGACGCCAGACAGCGCAAGTAATCGCTCTCCAGCCTTGAGATTGGCGCAAGCGTAGGCCTTGGACTCCTTTGGGAACGTTCCGTTAGCTGCCCACAGGTCGATCAAAGGCTGCATTGGCTCCAGCTCATGGGGCTTCAGCATCTCGATCTCGGTAGCGGTAAGTACAAAGTGACTGAAGCAACTATTCATGGGCTTCTCTAGATTGAGATGGTAGAATGGATCGATGAAGTGAGCCCAGTAGAGATGTGAATAGACGCGGAACATTTGACGGAAGATGGTTTGGCACACATCGACGAACTCGACTGGGAATCCACTGCTCTTTCCGACCCAATCACCGGGACCAGCGAGTTGCGAAAGCGATGTGTTGAGGCCTGTTGGACCGGCTGGGATTGGGGTATTTGCGCCTGGAGTGTTGAGGCCGCCTGAGGCGTAGGTGGCCGAGGCTATCTCTGGACCAGCGGTGTTGTGTGCGAAAGAAACGCCAGCTGGATCGGTTGGGAAGATTGCAGTGTTATCAACTTTGCCGGAAATCCATCTTTGCATGAGCGAGATATACTCGTGAGCAGGGACTTCAACTGGCTCTTTCCGAGAATTTAACCAAGTGAAAGAATGATTTCTAAAGCAAGTCAGAATGGGAAAGCAGGAGGAAATTTGACTGGACTCACGCTCCAGCTGACATGCGAGGGCAGGTTTGAGAGTTGCAGATTGAGGTTCCATCCTCATCCTTGTCGTGGATAACACGGACAAAGTTCCACAGGTTACGGTAATGTTCAACAACTAACGTAAAGAGTCAGATTGGCTAACATAGAAACGGGGGCTAGTCAGTTACCTTGATGCGCAATCCATTCGCCTTGCTCGACAGTCTTTGGACGAGCTGATAAAGTCATGAAGTTGCCTTTGACAATATGCTTGGCATACGAGTCGTTCAACCAAAGTGGCTTCGGCCGTGGGAGGTTGTAGCAAGAGAGGGCATCGCTACTTGGAAGACTGCTGGAAGAATCGTTCATCGACAGAGTCTGGGATAGCGAAGGAGAGTTTGGCAACGGCGGAACTCTTGGTGCAAGGTTCGTGGATGATGAACCGCTGTGTGAGGTGCCTGTAGGTGATGTTGGCTGCGCTCCAGGTCCAGGGCTTTTGGTACCACCATTCTTACCACCACCTCTGAAGCGTCCGCTACTAGAAAAGAATATCTGTTAGCAAAGGAGTGTCCAAGCAAGAAACGTGATAAACATAGGGTAGAGTACAAGGAAAGAGACATTGTAGGTTGGTAGTCGAGAAGTTGTTGAGCAAGAGCCAGCCAAATACAAGACCTTTTAAATCCGACTGAGCATGGATTGATAAGGAAAGGATATCAATCGCATGAGACTTATTTCGGCTCCTTGCGTTGATCTGAAGATTCCCAACCCCAGCTTGGATCTCTCCTTGGACCTCACGTTCTCCCTCGACCACTGGGCCAAGCCGCAATATGATAGCTGGCAAGCGAGTCCCAGACTTCCAGAATGCAGAAATATTACAAAGCGGTGCCTGATCCATGACCCATTCCAGAAAGTATAACCAACAAAGCCACACCAACAGAATGGTAAACGGTAAGAAGGTACTGTACCTACATTCCAGAGAACAAGTTGGACATGGTGACAGATCAGCTACTGAATTCCGGGCAGATCTGGGCGGGCACAACTACTTCGTGGAGAGCAGGTATTCGGTGGTGTTGACAGGTGACGGGAGCCACACTCGATAGGGATTGAACAAGTGAGGTTGGTTGTCTGTCCATGGATAGGAGGCGGTATCAGAAAGGGGCTAGCGTATCGAAAGCGGCCGGCGGAAGCAGTGCCGCTGTAGCTTTTCCAGTGTGACCCCGTCAAAGCGGCGACATCTTTAAACTGAGCTGGTACTGTATGTTTTTCGCGACATCGAAGGTGAAATTCATGCTCTAGTTTCTTGAACGCGTCAACAGGTTTGTACCCCTTCTGACAACCCTGGATGTATCCTGAAATCAACTGACGAAATACAGTTCCAGCCTCAACAGCCAACTTTGCTTCACCACTTACTTCTCTTCTCCCTCACCAGCGAGCAACGGCATCAACAGCCTCCTTCAACGATAATGGCATCCGAATCAGAAGATGACGTTATGGACGCGGGCGTGGATGCTGATGATGATCTCTTTGGTGATGATGACGAGGCGCCAGCAGACAACGTTCGGGAACTCAGCGATCGCGAGCTTGACTCTGGGGATGATGAGGATCGCAGAGATAGGGCACCTCGAGCAGACGAAGATGGGGATGCTGGCGACAGCAGAGAAGCGCAGGTGCTGGAGACTACGCTATGGAGACATCCCGTTCCTAAGCCGGCTGATGGAGAGGTAAGCATGCTCTGTCTTTGTGGAAAGGCAATTCTGACAACCTCCAGCTGAATGCCTTGCGAATGCCATCATTTATAGGTATTGACCCACGTCAATTCGATCCCAGTACATTTCAACCTCCCGTATCTGACCATCACTTGGATACTCGATCTGCCAACTTTCTTGCGAGCGCCGTGTCAGCCTCTACTATTCGCTTTCGGACAAATCCATCTACGGCAAAGCTCGAGAGCAATGCAAATTTATACAAATGGAGTGATGGAACTACGACGATTTCGATCGGTGACCAACACTACGAGCTACAGACAAAATCCCTTGCGCCTCCGAAAGACGTCAAGCCCTATCTAGAAGTCACAGATTCGCATTCTTACCTCGCCTCGCCCTCAATTGCTTCTGCGATGCTAGTTATGGTTGGCCATATGACGAATCATCACACTGTCAGGCCGAACAAAGACATACAAGACGATGCTCTTGAGAAGTTGCAGAAAAACTTGGCTGCTGCGACTCGTGGTGGGAGGAAGGAGGATAGGAATGGGCCCGAACTCATCTCCAACACAGAAGATCCAGAATTGCAGAAGAAGAAAGCTGAGATTGCAGAGAAGGAGCGAATGAGAGCCCAGCGTCGTCGGGAGACTGCTGCTGAGAAGGCGAACCATCCCAGAGGTCCACTGGGTTCCCGCGGTGGCTTGAATGTGGATGATTTAGAAGGCCGTGCTGGACGAAGAGCACCCGGAGCTGGTCGCAAAGCCCCCAAGCCTCGTCGCAGAAGACCTGACTACGACTCTGATGACGATCTTCCTCGTGGCCGAAATAGAGAAGACGAGTACGACGAGGATGACGGCTTCCTTGTAGCCAGTGACGAGGACATGGAGGAAGGGGAGGACGATGACGACGAGGAGGAAGAGATTCTCGACGATGATAGTGACAGAGACGAGCATCGATCAAAGAAGCAGAAGACATCCAAGTCCAAGCCTGAGGAAGTTAGCGATGCAGATGCGGATGCGGATGCAGAGGCGGATCTTGACGATGATGAAGCACCTGTAGCAGCTGCAGAGCCGGCCAACAGGGGCAGGAAGCGAAACATTATCGAGGATGACGATGACGAGTAGATGTGGAATTAATCTTGGCTAAAGGCCACAGGCATCAAGAACTACCGGGTCGATCGGACTCACGCATAGTTTGGAGAGAGATACCTGCCGTTCATGGCCTTCATGTAGGATTAGTTAGCGAGCGAGAGAAGTCAAGGCGCATAAAAAGGGGCCGAGACGGCATGCAATGAAAGCATATGAAAATATCTCGCCTTCCTTTGATAAGCATTTCAAGAGCTGAGTTCTGTTTATGATACTGGTCCTGATTCCGGTAATTTGACAAATCATTACTTGCAAGTACCCCTCCCCCTACTTCGCTTGCTACTAGTTCGAATAAGCACATGGACTGTAATTTCTCGAGAAGTGTTTGAACATTCCAACCAGAATCAACGGGAAAACACCAATAACAATTGCTTGTTTCTAGCCAATTAAAACGCGAGAAGCCTCTGAATACCCTGTTTACTTCCGTGCATAAATTGAATGGAGCAAAATCTGGGGGATAAATATGCATGGATAATCCTTGGTACCATCACATGTCAGCCACGAGAGCTTGACAGAGCTCAAGCTCAACCTCCCACCTAGGCTGGGCAGGCATTTAATACTCCCTCTCTCACAACAATCACAACAAGTCTCGCGTCACCCGTTCGAACATGACATCCGAATGGGAGACTAGTCGTACTTGCTGATGCTTCGTTGATTTTCTTTACTTTCTATTCTATTGACACTCTTTCACACAACATGGCTGGCCTTTTTAAGTCGTTCTGGAATCTGCTTCTTGATGTGTTGCTATTCTGGCAAATCGTAAGCCCCTTCTCTTCGCATGTCTCGGTCTGCGAGCTGACTGTCGATGCAGAGATTCTTCAGATGGTTGGCGCGTAAGAAGCCTGTTGAGGTTTGGTTCGAGATACTGCGAAATGCAAAGGCATACGAGGAATGGGAGGAGGCATCTTACCAGCTGGATGTGCTCCTGGGCAACGACCTTTGGTATGGCTACCCTCATGATGATCCTAAATCCGAGCATGTATGCTGATACCAATCAGGCGTCAAAACCCTACCTCCAAGTACTACGATTACCGACTCATCCATGAACGCCTGCAGTCAATTATTGTTGCGCGTGAGGAGGGGGATATTCTACAGCTGGTAAACTTATTAAGATCAGGACTTGTTCGCAATCTGGGCAACATCTCGACTCCACGACTCTTCAATCGCGCATTCGCAGGTACCAAATTGTTAATAGAGGACTACATAACTCAGGTCGCACAAGCAATTGCGGATGTCACGAAACTGCCCACATCCCCCGGAGCTGACGGAACCGGAGTGATTCCTGGTTTCAGCAGCCAGGCTAAGCTGGATCTACTACATGATACAAGGCAGGCTTTTGGAAGGAGCACATTGGTTCTCCAGGGAGGTGCCATATTCGGGCTATGCCATTTGGGAGTTGTGAAAGCTCTCTTTGCTCGAGGATTGCTGCCGAGAATCATTACAGGAACTGCTACGGGAGCTCTTATTGCAGCATTAGTCGGGGTGCATACAGAAGATGAGTTGCCTAGGTTTCTCAACGGAGATAGTATCGACCTTTCTGCGTTTGCTGGAAAGGGCTCTGCGGGTCAAGGAGGGCATGAAGACGGCGTTTCCTTCGATGGATGGTGGAGCACCCTTACCCGAAGAATTAGAAGGTTTCTTCGTGAGGGGTACTTCTTGGATGTGACTATCTTAGAGGAATGTGTGCGGGCAAATGTCGGGGACTTAACATTCGAGGAGGCCTACAATCGGACGAAGCGAGTCTTGAATATAACAGTTGCCACAACCGGGAGGGGAGGGGTGCCAAATCTTCTCAACTACTTGACAGCTCCGAACGTTGTTAGTGTTTCCCCATCTGATATTGCTTTGAACATGACTGAATACTCATATAGCTCATTTGGTCGGCTGCAATCGCTTCCAATGCATCCTCACCCTCCCTCTACGGCCGTTCGATCACGCTTAAATGTAAAGATGCTTCAGGGGCTATTATACCTTGGTCTGCGGCTTCAGACACAACTTTCAGACCCTGGACACATGCATCTTACACGGACCGAGACTCCCCTCTTTCTCGGATAGCCGAACTTTTCAATGTCAATCATTTCATTGTCAGCCAAGCTAGACCGTATCTTGTTCCTTTCTTGCAAAGCGACATGCATGGTCCATCACCACTCCACACACGTGGTGGACGGACCTCGTTGACAGGAGGACTCCTTCGATTGATCACTATGGAGACACATCATCGACTGCAGCAACTCGATAGTCTTGGGCTGCTTCCGTTGTCAATCAGACGTTTTCTGGTCGATGAACATATTCCTGCAGCTTCTGTCACCCTGGTCCCTGAATTATCTGCATCTGACTTCATCCGCTTACTCGAAACGCCCACTCAAGCCAGTCTTGACTACTGGATTCTTCGAGGAGAACGGAGTGTTTGGCCAGCAGTGGGAGCTTTAAAGGTCAGGTGCGCGATTGAAACGGAGCTTGATAGAGGCTACCAGGTAGTTCGCCGCAAGAAGGCGGGCGGGTTGCGAAGAAGAGGCAGTGCCGTCGATAATGCCAATGAGAAGGAGAGAGCACGAGAGAGAGAACGTGCCAACAGCGCAGGAGCAAAGTGGTAGATGAAAACTCCACAAATCCAGCCGGGCGTCAAAAGTACATTCGTGGCATGGGCACACCACGTCGTGCGGGGTAAACTTCCCAAGAAAGTCTCGTATGAGATTGGCAACATTCGATTTGTTCAGACGACGAAACTTTCAACCATGGATCATGCAACTAGCGAAAAGGCCAGTCAGCGATATGCAGCGACAGTCCCATGGTCCAGGATTTCTCGTCATCAAGCACTGGGCGAACCGCTTTTTAAGCAGAGGAAGGGCTTGCCAAGATTTCCAGGACTGAATTGCCCGACGCACAGAAGCACGCTAGAATGACCTTACTTTGTTCTTTGCACATGCAAGTCGAGTCTCTGGGAACCAGCAGCAGGGAGGGCGGATTGCTTTATCCACTCAGACGCTTTCATGACGAGGCGTGGCTTGGAACTGTTGCGAAACCGGCACGCAAGGCTGAGAGATACGGGCATCGGCGCCAGCCGAACGGCTTCTTAGCGAATTCTCTGGTCTTAATACCTCATTTTTCGCTTGGGGAAGTTGACAAAGGATTCCGGGCATCTTTCTGGTCTTGATTGTGAAGTGTGGATTTGGAGGGAACAGCTCAGCCTCAGCGGGCCGCCAAGGGAAACCTCATCAGCAGCCGGCTGTACCCAGCCGTACCTACTCGGTGTTGTCGCTACCCAGGCTGAAACTCAATATCGATTACAAAACTGCCCACATTTCATTAGTGGCTCTCGCTTGCCGGTGAGATGATCATAATGAGTTGTTTGAGTTGTCATTCCAAATCTCGCGAGCCCCTGATTTATGTGAGGAGAAGGCTACTACAGCCGACGGCAGCCGGCCCAGAACCAACATAAGATGGTTTGTAGCGAATTGAACAACAACCGTGTGCGAACTCTGATCGTCCCTTGGACGGGATGGAGCAGTTCGTTCCCGCCCTTCCAATCATCTGTTGAATTTGGCGAAAGTGAGGCTGCCGAGGCACAATCACGGAGCAGAAGCTCACACCCAGCCGTTTCAATTCCAAGATATGTGTAGCTTCCTTCAATGAAAGCTTCCCATTTGTTCAAAGCTTCAAGCTCTCAAGCTCCGATTCCGTAGGGCAGATTTCTGGACCCCGCTTTCCCAAGAAGCTCCATGCTGGTTGCCTAACTGCAGCTCATCGGCTTGTACCACTTCCTCCGGGCGTTACGATGTCATCATGGGGATTTGAAGGAATGCGAACTTCGACCAGCTGCCGACTTCGCACCATAATTATTCAGATGACCAAAAGCCCATCACTTTATCCTTCAGGAGCTTCTCGGCTTAATTCCGCTCATGGTGAAGTGTCTATCCGAGATTAAAAGGAGTCACAACACACAGCTATATATGCTCTCATGTCTACTCTCTTTTTCTCTCCCTTCAATCAACATCATTTCCCATTAGCAAAGTATTTACTACTCTACATGTGACATATAACGACAACGAATCTTCTAACATTATCCTTCGATACCTGTATTTCGTATCCCACTGTGATCTTCAGTCAGCCTTGTGTATGCACTTTGGTCTTCTCTGAGCCTTCTCTCCCTGGACCGACCCCAACCGCCAATCTGTCTTCGCTATTGATCAGCCTCGTCCTCCTTCCTCATATTCCACCCTAGTAAGTCCAATTGGCCCAATGATAAGCCAGCCTTCTCTGACAACTTTAGTAATCGGTGGCCCTTCAGACCATTGAACATGGACTTCCCAGAGAACAACGAGGCCGAGGTCCATGCACAATTCGAGAGCTTCGATGACTGGGCGTGCCCAGTATGCTTCAAGAAGATGTCAGCTTCTCGTCCACCCATCTTCAACGCAGACAACTGTAGCTGCGATGAAGTTGCAAATTTCCACATCGGCAACAATCGCTACTATTCCGAGCCAGCAATCTACGAGCACCCATTGTACAATCCCGGTGTCGCAGCACCAGTTTATAACCAGGCACAATCCGTCGCTTCTTCCTCAGCCTCAGTTCCCTGTCCCGAAGGACCAGAGCGTGAGAACCCAAACTTGCCAGTCGGTAACTCCTACCTACCCCTAGCAGCTGCTCCTGGATTGAACGAGACCCAACATCAACGCGCCGCTTCTTTCCACTCAGACATGTCCTATCCCCTCCAACGATTCCTGGGAGAAATGAAAACCCACCCTGGCGTCTACGAAACGGAGCATATCGATCATGACCGAGCCTCTAACTCCAACTTCCTCTCGCAGGAGATACACCTCCAGTCCTCTAGGAAAGTTAAGAGAGGAAGCCCGCACAGCAAGCTCAGCTGGATGAGTGGGAGTTCCAGGAGTGGAGATGCGAGTGTTTCTAGTTGGGGAATGGATGCCCTTACTGGAGCTGGTGGATGGGCGAATAATAGCGGATACGCCAATACTGGAGCGTATGCTATGGCTTTGAGTGGCACGACTGATTGTGCAGTGTTTGACGACGACGATGATGATATGAATTGATGATTGTGTTTACTGACATTGTGATAAGAGGTTTCTTGTACTTGGAGTCTGGGCTTTTGGGTCTTTGGGCTTTCTTCCTTTTTGGTGGTGGTCTGTGGGAGATTTCTATTAAACTTGGTTGTTGTTGTGTGTACGATACCCGTCGTTACTTTAGACGATTTTGATTCTCACGAATGTGTTGTATCCT
This sequence comes from Cadophora sp. M221, assembly GCA_017366145.1. Classification (NCBI taxonomy): domain Eukaryota; kingdom Fungi; phylum Ascomycota; class Leotiomycetes; order Helotiales; family Ploettnerulaceae; genus Cadophora; species Cadophora sp. M221. The sequence goes on along the minus strand of JAFJYG010000038.1, from coordinate 67,879 downwards.
TTCTACCTGGGGCTATTCTTACTTTGGGTTACTTCTTTCTCTCGTGGAATGTACCATATCTGGGTGGGAACTTTGCTGGGTTGGCTTTCTTCTTGGGTTTTTGGATTGCTCTGGTTGATTTTGTATTTGTATGTGGGGCTTTCATGTACTGTACAAGTTTAGGAGTGCTTGAATATCACATTTATCAATTAACCTTGACACTCAATTGGGTTTCTAACTCGTATTCAGTGATAATGTTCCAATGAGAGTCTCGAACTTTTCAATCTGTCCTCTAGTGAGAAAACTGAGCGGAGAGAACTAATCTAAATGTACACATGATACACGCCGCGACTCCACCCCCAAACACCATCGCCAAAAGAGGAGAAAGCCCACCCAATGCCGCTCCCGAAAGTTCAATATACTACATCCACAAACTTCAATCCCGTCTTATGTTATACACTAATATCCAACCCATCTTTCTCCTCATTTACTTTTACAATGGCAGTATCGCCTGTTTTCAACTCGCCTCTGATGATCTTATCGGCCATATTATTCCCAATCTGCTTACTAATCAATCTATTCAACGGTCTCGCACCAAATCTAGGGTCGTATCCCCGCTCAGCGAGCCAATCCTTTACGGTATCGTCGACGGAGAGGGTGATACGACGATCATCGAGACGCACTTGCAGTTCTCTGATGCGGATGTCGACGATATCGCGGAGAGCGGATGTTGACAATCGTTTGAAGATTATGAATTCGTCGATCCGGTTGAGGAATTCGGGAGCGTCTGTTGATATGTTAGACTATGTTGGTACATGTTATGGAACGAGGTTTCGACTTACAATTGTTATTGACGACATCCATAACCGCGTGGCGGACCTCTGGTGCTATCTCCCCATTCGCCTCTTCGCTGTATGGGTGTAAAACATTATTTCCCACCAAAATATCGGCGCCGAGATTCGATGTGAATACGATCAGCGTGTTCCGGAAATCGATCTTGTGGCCTTGAGCATCGGTGAGGAAGCCTTCATCTAGGACTTGTAAGAGAAGTGCTGAAATGTCTCGGTGGGCTTTCTCGAATTCATCGAACAGGAGAACGGCGTAGGGTTTTCGCCGTACGGCCTCAGTGAGCTGTCCCGCATCGTCGTAGCCTACGTATCCGGCTGGACTTCCAATGAGTCGGGAAATGGTGTGTTTCTCTTGGAACTCGCTCATGTCGAATCGGACGACAGCCGACTCTGTTGAGAAGAGGAAGTTGGCAAGTTTCTTGCAAAGCTCGGTCTTGCCCACTCCGGTAGGACCAAGGAAGAAGAATGATGCTAGAGGTCTGTTCTCGCCGTTGAGTCCGGCTCGTTGCATGCGTACGGCGTTGGCGACTGCTTTGAGGGCTTCGTCTTGACCGCGTACGGATTCTCGGAGTGAGTCTTCCATGTGGATGAGCTTCTCGGCATGTCCTGAAGTTAGTTTGGATACTGGGATTCCAGTTACTCGAGACACGACGGCAGCGATGTCGTCGGCATTCACAGAGTCGTGGATCAGGGTGCTGTCGCCAGAAGTCTCCGTACCCGACTCTCCGTCTTTTGGAAGCCTGGCTTCCAGGGATGGAATAACTGAGTATCGAAGTTCTCCAGCACGGCCAAAGTTGTTCTCACGCTAACGATTTGTCAGTATTTACCAACCCCAACATTGACAGATGTCAAGCTGTATATGTCGAGGATTATAACATACCTGAGTTTGATCGAGCTCCACACGAGCCTTTTCCAGATCCTGCTTGATCTTCTTCACCGCCTCGATTCCCGCTCTTTCCTTCTCCCATTTCTCAGTGAGTTTTGCGGTCTCTTCTTGGCATTCCTTAAGGGTTGCTTGCAACTTTTCCCGCCGTTCTCGACTGGCAACGTCGGTTTCCTTTCGTAGACTCTCGAGTTCGATTTGGAGAGTCATGACTCTCTGGTCAAGACGCATGATATCCTCTGGTTTGCTCTCTTGTTGTAACCGCAGTGCACTGTGTCATGATTAGTATATACTTTCGAGCTTACGATGACATGCAACAGCAATTTCAAGGGAGGACTGAACGTACCTAGCGGCTTCATCCATCAAATCAATCGCTTTGTCCGGCAGAAAGCGATCCGTAATATAGCGATTGCTATATGTTGCTGCTGCAACAAGTGCTCCATCAGTGATGCGAACTCCCTAGAAGTATTCGCTTAGTGCCAAACAACAAACTGACTGTTTCTTAGACGACAGTACTTACATGATGAACCTCATATTTGGACTTGATACCTCGTAGTATGCTAATAGTATCTTGAATGGTAGGCTCATCGACTTGGATAGGTTGGAATCTTCTAGCTAACGCGACATCTAGAAAATATTAGCAACTTACATCGAAATGTGTTGGAGATGATGAAGGAACAGACTAAAAATGGGGAACGAAGCATCAACACAGATGGTCTGGCTACAAGACCTGTCACGATGCTACAAAACGGCTGGCGAATTCACCATAAAGGACTGTAATATTCTTCTACTACTCCTCCCCAGATACCATTCAACGGCCATAAAAAAGACTTCTAGCTTACCTTTCTCTATGCTGCGATATTCATTGAGAGTAGTAGCACCACAGCATTGAAGCTTTCCCCTTGAAAGAGCAGGCTTCAAGAGGTTGCTAGCATCTATGCTACCCTCAGATTTTCCAAGACCCAGTAGAGTGTGAAGTTCATCGACGAAGAGTATGATGCCCCCATGAGCTTCCTGAACCTCGCTCAGTACCTTCTTCAGACGCTCTTCAAAGTCACCCCTGAACTTTGCACCAGCGATCAACTGTCCAAGGTCCAACGATATAACTCTCTTGTCTTTGACGCTCTCTGGAACATCGCCCCGGACTATCCTCTCTGCGAGGCCTTCTAGTATTGCTGTCTTCCCGGTTCCAGCAGACCCAATGAGCACAGGGTTGTTCTTCGTCCGTCTGGATAGAACTTGAATTGTTCTGTGTATCTCTGAATCTCTTCCAATAACTGGATCCAACTTCCCAGCTTTCGCTCGGGCCGTCAGATCCACACCATATGTCTCGAGGGCCGATTTTTCTTCTCCGCCACCCCCCAGATCCATACGGTGTGTTCCTCCTGGAGGATGTGGGCGTCCATTGGCATATTTTCGTAGAGAGATTGTTGGTAATAGGGTTCGTGCAGGAAGGTTTGTGCTTCTTCGAAGAGCAGCAGTCATGAGCGCTGTCCCATTGAGTGCTCTGCTTGTTGAAGCAGCACTGGCGATGCGCCGCGCAGGAATTCGGATTTGTGATAAATTCATTTGCAAATTATTGTAACGATTGTAAAGGGAGGAAGAAGAAGTACAGATGTTGTCAAGTCATCCTATGGCACATGTCGTGGTGGTGGTTAGTACTTAAGGTAACTAAGTAGAGCATGATCTTCTATGAGAAGGATCTCGCATGTTCTCGAAAATATCTGAGTTCAACTTGGAGCTTGAGCTTCAGCGGCGAACGGACAAACTTCGGCAGCGACAAACATGTGCCCGCGCTATCCTACTTAGCACTCGAGCCAAACCAATCAAATCGGCTCGCTCCTCCCGCCACTTGTTCTCGTTAGCAAACACTCAAACCTCAAAAATTCCATCAACCCCACCAACAACAAAACATCTCTCCTTCGAGCTTCTTCCAACTCCACCTCACAAGCACCCAAGCGCACACAACCGCCACCATGGGTTTCACCGATTTCCTCACAGATGCCGGTCTCAGCGGTAAGTTCAAATTAATGCCCACCAGACGCGGCAGCCAGGCGGCCAAGTTTTGCGACTGCGTTGACGAAGATGCTGATGTGACTCAGTTCTCAACAGCTGGTTGACCACCCGCTCATACATTGTTGGGTATGTATTTCGTTTCTTAAAGCTCGATTCTTCCGGTCCCTCAAAAGCGAGGAGAGCTGTTTGTATCTGCGACAGGCAACCAGTTTCCCCGCCTGGATGAATACTTCTTATGATGAGCAACATTGGTCCGTGTTACTGAGCGGCCTCAAGAACCGTGTTATGGCGAGATACCAAGCATGCAAATGCACCTCTGAATTCCCTTTTAGCACATGTTGTTTTGCTGGATTAATCGTCCAAATAGAAGGCTAACAGCAGTTCCAGATACGCTCCCTCCCAAGCCGACGTTGCATCGTTCAAGGCCCTCTCCTCCGCTCCAGAATCTGCCAAGTACCCACACGCAGCAAGATGGTACAAGCACATCGCCTCATACACTGAGGAGTTCGCCACTCTTCCTGGTGACGCTTCCAAGGCATACACAACCTACGGTCCTGATGTCGCAGAGGTCACCTTGAACCCAGCCAAGGCACCAGCTACTGAGGAGGAGGATGATGAGGTCGACTTGTTCGGCAGTGATGACGAGGAGGAGGATGCCGAGGCCGATAGAATCAGAAATGAGCGATTGGCTGAGTACAAGAAGAAGAAGGAGGGAAAGACCAAGCCTGCTGCTAAGTCTGTTGTCACTATGGATGTCAAGCCTTGGGGTAAGTTACGAGTATGGACGTTATAACAATCACTAGTTGCTGACTGTTTTGGTAGATGATGAGACCGACATGAAGGAGCTTGAGGGTTCTGTCCGCGGCATTGAGAAGGAGGGTCTCGTATGGGGTGCTTCCAAGCTTGTCGCTGTTGGTTTCGGTATCAAGAAGTTGCAAATCAACTTGGTTATCGAGGACGACAAAATTGGCCTTTCTGAGTTGCAGGAGGAGATTGAGGAGTTCGAGGATTACGTCCAATCGACCGATATCGTAAGTTTTCAGCCCGAAACCACTCTGCGTCAGTGCTAACCATAAATAGGTTGCTATGCAAAAGTTGTAGACAGTTATTGGGATTTTAGACCTTGTTGCCTTGCGCAAATTCGGCATTCTCGTTTTGATATCAATTCGCTGGTTATCATGGTTGTTTGCTTGATGAGATGAGACGATGATGATTTGTCTCGACGAATGACATAATGATCATTATGGGCAACAACATAAACGAATTAAAAAAGTTTCTCCCAAAACTTGCCATGCTTAAAAAGTGATTTTGTGACCTGGATTTTAATCATGACCACCTACTGACTTGATTTGTCGTGCTGCTGGCCTCATTCGGGCTTATCGTGCGGCACCCCGTCATTTGAACCCACCTCCATAAGCCTCCAACTCCCATCTCTTGGAACCCGTCCCAATCAACCACCACGCACGCTGTTAGAATGACCTGGTTATCAAAATCAATCACGGGCCTCGGCTTCCTGTTCCTGGCTCACGCGTACGTATTGCAATGCTAGATCTAGTGAATTCAAGCTAATTCAAAGACCGCGTACAGCTGCTACTCCGCCCACGAACATTCTGCTCTTCACTCCGCAAGCACAGCAGCCCTTTCCTCCATCTCAGCACATGGCACACCGAGCGCCTCCTCACTACCTATTGACATCTCCATCGAGACCTTAGTCGCCGTATTCACCGTCTGCCTAGGTCTTGTGTTGAGCACTCCCGAGCTCCGTCCGATTCAATGGCGCGTCTGGGCTGGCAAGATTGAGCGCGAAGGCGAGGCAGGTTTCTCAAACAGCGACGGGGATGTGGACAAGGACTACGTTGGCAATCCGTTCAGGCTTCTGGAGAGCCGGCCAGGATTTGTAGACATCCGGAAGCAGAGGAAGGAATTTGCAGCTTGGGTACGGGAAGGAGGGAGCATTTCTGATGCTCCTAAGAGCTAGATATGGGCTCTGGGATGGGATTGGGGAGTGTTTCTGAACCGCGGGTGGTGGTGAGGACAGCTGGGGGTGCTGTCTATGTTCGGGGCAGGCTGGTTGTGGGCAGCTTGTAAGAAGAGAAAAGTGTGCACAAACCAGACGACAAAGTGGCAAAGGGCATTCTAGAGGCAATTAAGATATGCCCATGTGGTGGCTACGAAGTATGTATTCTATTCATATCCACATCCATCCTCGAATGGGTGCCTTCCGTTTCCATCCTCTCTGCCATGGGTTGGGTGCAGACCACCCCAGCGGTACCTTCTATCTGCCCGCCTCGTTTCCCCCAACCTGGTCCTCCTCTCCTTACATCTCCTCTCAACTCCAACCTCTCCCTTCCAAATCCAACATCCCAAGTTAAGTGTCTTAAAATGGCCTTCAAGCGTCGTCGCCTGGGTGGTGAAGCGTCATCCCATCATTCTTCGTCTTCTCGTCCGCAGTCGTTCTCTAGATTGGGCTCCGTTCCACGTAGTCTTGCGCAGTCGTCTCCTGCGCTGCCATCACTCCTACGCCAAAGCAGAATTTCCTTAAGAGGTCCTGGCTCGCAGTCCTCCGTTTTCTCCCCACAGCGAGACCGCGATGTCGTTCATGCCGAAGTCTTCGAATCAGAGGCCGAGATTGAGGCTCGTGAGAACTCCGATGCCATCAACGAGGTCATCATGGCCATTGATTTGAAAAATCGCGGCACGATTGGATGCGCATACTACTCCGCCCGGGAAGAAAAGCTTTGTCTGATGGAGGACATTAATATGGCTGGGCTTGATATGATCGATACTTTAAAGGTTCATGTCCAGCCCACGGTGATCTTGATCAGCACTCGATCGGATGAAAATTTGGAAGACCACCTCAGTAAGGACGCTCGCGGAATTGAGCGAGGTAATGAAGCAAGTAAGTTCTGAGCATGTCTCTAGCCACCATCCTTGCTAACACCTCATACTCTAGATGATGTATTCGGCTCCTACATCCTTAACGCTCGTCCTGCCTCCGAATTCTCTCTAGAGAAAGCCAAGATCAGGTTGCTCAGTCTGGACTTCAATACCGACGGGCAGCCGCAATTCAGCCTTGCTACACCTGGACACACTTTGGTCGGAGATGCTCCGTACGAGATGGGTCGGCAAATGCGACTTGCTAGCTGGATTAATTTTGACAGTGAGCTCACGGTGCGTCGACCAATGCGATCTTAGTTGATATCATGCTAACTCATCTAGATTGGATGTGCCGGTGCTGTGATGGAGTACATAGGACGACGAAAGAGTGTCGACTTTCTGCCAGGCGACGAGGCTGCTCTAGTGGCCTTTCGAATTCGCTCCATCGAGATGTTCACCCTCTCAGATATGTTGTTTGTCAACGCCGACACTTTGGCATCACTGCAGATAATACAATCCGAGAGCCATCCAAACTCACACATGCAAGGTCCAAACAAGTCAACTTCTGGAGCCAAGGAGAGTCTTTCGTTATATGGACTTTTCTCCCTCCTTGCTCACACCCCACAAGGGAAACAGAAACTAAGGCGAATATTCCTACGACCATCTGTAGATTTGGAAGTCATTCAAGAAAGACTCCGCACAACAAGTACTTTGATCAAGTTGGAGAATGAGGGCCCTCTAGGGAAAATAGTTCATCATCTCAGAAGCATCAAGGACGTGCGATCCGTCATAGTGCACTTGCAGAAAGGCACCGGCGACAACTCTGGCAGAGGAATTCGCAATGGTGCATGGGCGAACGTTCGAAGCTTCACTTTCCATTCTCTGCAAATTCTGGCAGCCATCCGAGACATTAAAGACCACCAGAGTCTGATAGTCACTGCGAATATGTTAGATCACATACAGTGTGCTCGGATGACTGCAATTGGCACAATGGTGGACGAGGTTGTTGATTTTGAACAATCAGCAGAGCAGCACCGGACAGTTGTCAAAACGGGCTTTGATGCTGAATTAGACAACATCAAAAGAAGTTATGATGGTCTTGACAGTATGCTTACTGAGGTTGCGATTCAAATATCGAATTCTGTACCGGAATGGGCGGCTCAGTATATCTCCAATTGTATCTTCTTCCCGCAACTCGGATTCCTCACAGTTGTCCCCCTCGATCCGGAAACAGGCAAAGGAAAGTACGAGGGTGAGGGAATAGAGAACGATGCATGGCAGAAGATGTTCGTCAGTAACGACATGGGATACTATAAAAACCTAAAGATGACAGAGCTGGATGGCTATCTCGGCGATATGTACGGAATGATCTGTGGTAAGCCAACAACGCACCAATGCGGATCTCAAGCTAATGAACTTGGCCAGACAAGGAGATTGAAATCCTACATGCACTCGCAGTGCGGATCTTGGAACACGAGCGATTTCTCTCGTCCGCGTCCAACCTGTGTGGGGAGCTTGATAGTCTTGTCGCGCTGGCGCTAGGAGCCCACAGGTATGGGTATGTTCCACCTGAAATGACGACTGCGAATGTCATTCGAATTGAAGGAGGTCGCCATCCCCTTCAGGAGCTCGCCGTTCCAGCGTACATTGCAAATAGCTGTTCCCTTACTGGAGGCCCTGGAGGTGAAAACGAGGCGAACGAGTTTGTTTCCGACTTGGATACAACGTCAACTGTCAGAGACAGCACGGAGGATCCTAGTATGTTGGTCATGACTGGCCCGAACTATTCTGGAAAGAGTGTCTACCTCAAGCAAAACGCTCTGATCGTCTACATGGCCCATATCGGCAGCTATGTTCCTGCACAGAGAGCAACCATTGGACTGACGGACAAAATATTGACGAGAATTGCAACTCGAGAGAGTGTTTCGAGGAACCAGAGCGCCTTCATGATTGATTTGCAGCAGGTTGCTTTAGCCTTGAACCTCACCACCAACAGAACTCTTCTAGTAATCGATGAGTTCGGGAAGGGCACGAATTCTTCTGACGGTGCTGGCCTCTGTTGTGGCGTTCTCGACTATCTGCTCAGTCTTGGGATGAATCGACCAAAAGTCCTTGCAGCAACCCATTTCCATGAGATATTCGAGAATGGATACCTGCCGGAAAGACCCGAGTTGTCTTTCGGTCACATGGAAGTTCGTGTTGATAAGGATGCCGAAGCTGTGGAAGACCAGATCACGTACCTCTACAATTTCGTGCCAGGCCGGAGCAATTCGAGTTTTGGAACTTCTTGTGCAGCGATGAACGGCATTGATCCAGCTATTGTGGAGAGAGCAGACGAGTTGATCCTCATGGCAGCTCGAGGCGAGGATCTAGTACTAGCTTGTTCCGAGATGTCTCCCGACGAGGTCAAAAAGTACGAGGAAGCAGAACAAGTCGGTAGGCAATTCCTCGAGAAAGATTTTCCACGCCCAGAAGACAAACACCGAGATGAGATCAACATCCGAGGTCTGCTACGAGATGTTCTATCTATAGGGTAAGCTAGCAAGTGGGAGGCGAACTTTGTTCCGCACGTGCTATTTTCGTCATTCATTTTGCTATTTTATATTTCGCAGATCTTGGCTTATCTTTATGGTAAATTGCCATGCATGTTGCTCAACCTTGCTATGTTGAAGTTATGTAATAATGAAATACGTTGAGCCAATTGAACATCCGTGGTTTCATGAGGGGGGCGATCATTGTTCTTCAAACAGCGGTTTTGAGATGTAGCGAAACAGTAAATGAATCCGAAGTCGATGATCTTTAGCGGTACTTCCCTGCGCCGGAATATTGCCAAGAAACCAATCCGCTCAGTTGCATTAACAAAGTCTGTTTCACACCCACCCGTGGACGACACAAGATCGTGGTTTAGGACAAGGAAGACAGACACCGAGAAACTGCCTTCGATACGTTGCTCATGAGTCGAGGCTGTCGATTCGCCATCACTTCACCTCGGACCGATTCCGGACAGGCTCTATCAGATTAATATGTTCCGAGTAGCGTTTCTATGGAGGGTAATACCTGAGTAAGTCCCCAGTGACTGGTCATATGAGGCAAATAAGGGTGCCATTAACTATCCATAATTGGTGGAGATGCAGAATGGTGGAGATGCAGAATTGAAGAACTTCGTCTTCTAGAGCCTTGCGAACCTCATCAGGTATTCTTCTGCCATCGTGACTTTCAACGAGAGCCAATCATTAATGCGGAGGAAGGTTCGATTTCATTCGCCAGCCTCGTTCTAGCCATTCGCGATCTGATTCATTTACCGGTACATGTATCGGAAACGACGAGGCGAAAACCCTGCGCTGGCCATGTCATGGTTGAATATCCTCCGACATGTCTTCTCATTGGTACATCAAACCGCCAAAAATAGCCGATCTACACGCCTCAGCACCACAGTCAAGGTTACTCGCTGTCATGGCATAGTTCAGTTGGTGCTGGCGTCTGTCGGTTTTTGTTGCAGATCAATTACGTTGTCTCAATAATGCCTCTCATGCCTGCCATAGGCTCATGTATCGAATTCATCAGAGGAACTGGAATTGGACACACCGCACTGTTTTGAGATCGCACTGTAAGGTTTGATTCGAGTAGGTTCTGTATTGGGTAGGTGGACTCGAGACACCATGGGTGAGACTACATGTTATAAGTATTGCATGACATCTCGTAGAGTTGCCTTTTTTTTTGGTCAAAAATAACATTCTTTCAACGACAGTACTCCAGTATCAGCGTCACTCAGCTCTCATACGAACTCACATTTCTTCTCGAAATATAAAATCACATTGCGTCCAATTTCAAAATGCAATACTCCAACCTCCTCCTCACAATTCTCGCTGCAAGCGCTGTCTCTGCCCAGGTAGGCATCCACTTTCTCAGACACCACAAAATAGAATACTGACAGTCGACATAGTCTGAAACCACCTCCTCAGCATCAACCAAAGCAACCGGCAAATCTAACTCAACCTCCAGCGGCAAAGCATCAGGGACAGGAGCTTCTTCCCCCAAAGCAACCGGCACGACGAGAGGGAACTCCACCAATACAACGACCGGCACACCCGTACAAGTAAGCGGCAACAGCGCGCAGTCGCTGATGTCGCAAGGCGGAGGCTTGGTTACGATTGCAGGGCTCGGTGTTGTGTTTGCTGTTTTCATGTAATGAATGGGACACTTGGGTTTGGGGGGCATGGTTGGGACGGTAATCTTACAAAGGCAGGCGCAGGGGGATTCACAAATGATGGGAACAACGTACTCTTTCTACGTTGGAGCAGGACTCTTGCATATGGACTGTAGGAATACTCTCGTTGAAAAAAAAAAATCTGTAGGGAGTTTGTATGAGTAAATGAAGTTATGATCATCAAGCCGGTTCAGTTGACTGAATTTTTTTGAAGGGTGTTTGGACATTGGGGTTGGATGCGGAGGCCATTGATCCGGTTCCCATGTACTTTATCCATGGACTACAGAGAGCTTCAGGTATGAAATCAAGCTAATTCTTGGATTAGATGTGTAAAGTAGCAAATGTACACAGAAAGAAGTCCAGATATCCGAGTTGTGGTAACTATTCCAGGCTGTTACTCTCACCAGTTGCCGGCTCCACTTTATAAAAATCTGCAGACCCTTGACCCCACATTTGACGGCTACCTCCAGCTCTCAAAGCTTGATCCTTCTGTGAGGAAATTTTCTTTGTCAAAGAAACGGAGACGTCTAACTGATTCGGTACTTTTACCGTTGAATCTTCGGGAGACGTTGAACTTGGTTTTGCTGTTGAAATTTCTAGCGCAGATATATGTTCAAATAGCACCGTCACTCTCATTCAAAAAGAAAACAGGCCGACTGGCCCAATGGCAAGGCGCTTGACTACGAATCAAGAGATTGCAGGTTCGATCCCTGCGTCGGTCATTCAATTAAATTGAAGGGGAATATTTATTTATTCTTTTGCTTTTGTTCACCATGCATATTCTTTGCCCAAAACTGTCCAAGGACTTTTTTTTTTTCAGTAGAAGGTCCTGCAAGTTAAGGAAATATTTTTATTTTACATATTGTTAAACAAAAATATCACGGGAGAAACTTAAAGATGTGGATTTTACTGATTTGAAGGTCTTGTATTTCTCTTGGAGCATTTGCCAGTCCGAGGGTCTTTTGCCATCATTTTGTTGTGGAAGAAAATATCTTCTGGAGCCTAAGCGAGAAAAGACAGGGGTAAGGAGGGGCACAACAACAACGCCATTCTTGATTCACCGCTTAAACGCTTAGAAGCACTTCTACTCGTAGGTAGTGTAGCATCCCCGGAATTTCAAATTCCATCCTCTATTGTTAATTTAGGATTTCGGCCGTGATGGCTTACAAATAATTATCTTTCGACCGAAATTCATATCGGGTTTGACCCTGTCCTGCGTGGGCTTGGAGGAACTCGCGTAACCTTCCTTACGGTGCCAATCTCTCGTATCGGGTTGAATAGCTAGAAATTTTCATCAGTAGAAGCTCACACTTCTTGGTATTAGTGGCAGGACGGTGAGAGCTATGAGTCAGAATGGTCGACATCTGAAATATGCTCAATGACTCGTGTTTGCTGATAAATATCCCATTCTTGAATCAACTGCTCTTTGAACCCTTCAGCTAATGCAGTCTCCCGCAGAAATCGAGACCTTTTCGAGATAGAGGGGTTGTTTGCTGGTAGATTATTGTTTCTAGATCCGGGGATATCATTTTTTCTCCGTATTTTCTCCGAAATACGCAGGTCTATTGAGATAACACAACAGTTTTGAGACTCGACGCTTTGATATTTGATCTTCTTGTTTGCTTGTGATCAGGCATGGGCCGCCCATGGTAGGAGATGTTGGACATATTAAGGGCCCACTTTTGAAAGGGAATTATATATTCAACTCAGCATGTAGCATGGTTCCTCACCTGGTGACCGGAAAGATCGATAATCTCGAGTTCATAGTCCCCAAATGGCCAAGGGAAACTCGTACATCTTCCGCGGACTTTACACCGCATATATAATCAACACGAGCACAGGTACCGTCTCACCAGAGGAGTGGGACGGTGAAATGCATGTATGCATACCTCTGATTTACTTTTCTTCCAATACTACAAGATTGAATAATTGTTAGCTCCGAATACCCGCGGCTTATCACCGTTTTCCACCCCCTGATGATGTTGAGATTAAGCTGCCACCGCTTCGGCTCTGAGCCTGATCGGCAGCCACTGATGCACTTTCCCCTTGGCGCTGACACTATGACAGACTATGAGAGGCCCTTCGTCATAGGCAGCCATTTCTATTCGTCCGTCTGAGCCTGTCTGAACTTCGTCATAGTGAGATCCAAGGGGTTGAGCGACTTTCTCTTGCAGATTTCTAAGCAGCGCGCCGAAATTTGACCTTTGTCGCTGCTCGCTCTACTTGCGAAAACACAGAGCCCCGCTACTCCCCGGGCAATAAGCCACCAGGGCACCCGCTTCCGCTCCCAGTATGCACTCTGCTTATTACCCTGGAGAACTACAAGCTGCGCTGCGCTCATTTGATGGTTGAGACATGCTAAACTTTTACGGCGAGGCTTCTGGAATTGGCAACCCGCCGTCACTCTCAACGTTTAGCTTCTGCATAAGTATATGATTCCTTGCCTCCCCTTGCCTTTCCAATGTCGTTGGTGATTTTTGCGCCATAAGCTCACGGAGTGCTGCTCAACATGTTCAACGCACACAGCGACATGTACATGGCTCGTGCAGAAGGGTTCCAGGAGATAAGAGTCCCTCTGCACAATGTTGAAAATGCTGGAGAGCGCGCTCATGGAACCGAGGAAAGTTCCCCGTCGTCTTCAGAGGTCGACATCCGCGATGGTGGCACGTGGGGAGAGAGGGACATTGGTGGGCCAGTCAATCTCAGAAATGCCATGTTGGACTACGAGGACATGCGCCGCGAATTGACGACCCTCTCCAGAACCCGTAGCGCGGGCCAGAAAAGCACGAAAAGTACGGGACAGCAATCTTCTGGATTGAAGAGAATCACAACAACTGGAACCCGTCGCTCTCACAAGACTCGAACAAACGATCCTGAGCCTGATGTTGAGGCTCAAAATGTAGAGAAGCCAGAAGGAGAGGACGAGGATGTTGAAGAGGAAGAGGAAGAAGACTTTCAACTTGCAGACTTTCTCAGGGATGGACACTTTGAGAAACGCCAGGAGGGGAGATCAGCCAAAAAGGTCGGAGTGGTCTACAAACATCTCACTGTGCAAGGCGTTGGAGCGACGAGGATATTTGTCAGAACCCTTCCAAGTGCTGTTCTTGGAGTAAGTTGCTTTCTGTTCCATTCCCCCGCCGTGTCGCTAACCTATCCTTAGACTTTTGGTCCAGATTTATATGCTCTCCTATCAAGATTCATACCCGCACTTCCTCAGCCAGGAGGATCTGGGGAGAAGCGTGATTTAATCCATGACTTCACTGGTGTGGTCCGCGACGGGGAAATGCTTTTAGTGCTTGGGAGGCCGGGTAGCGGCTGCAGCACCTTTTTAAAAGCAGTGTCAAACAAGAGAGATGGGTTTGCAGGCGTAGAAGGAGAAGTGTCCTAGTAAGTTTGCGACAATCTGCGAACTGGTAGACAAATCATACTGACTATTGCAAGCGGCGGAATACCTGCCGAAGAACAGATCAAGAAATACAAAGGAGAAGTCAATTACAACGAGGAGGACGACCAGCATTTCCCATCACTTACTGTCGAGCAAACTTTGAATTTCTCTTTGCTCAACAAAACGAAAAAGCATGAGAAGGGCGATATCCCAGTCATTATTGGTGCTTTGTTGAAAATGTTTGGAATATATCACACAAAAGACACGCTGGTCGGCGATGTAAGTACCTAGACCATCACAGAGCTTTAACTTCAGGTTTCTAACTCAAAACAGGCTTATACCAGAGGAGTCTCTGGCGGAGAGAGGAAGCGGGTATCGATCGCGGAAACATTAGCAGCGAGGTCGACAGTGGTTGCGTGGGATAACTCCACTCGTGGATTGGATGCATCTACTGCCCTTGATTACGCCAATTCCCTTCGCGTCATGACGGATATCAGTAACAGAACGACTCTTGTGACCCTTTACCAAGCTGGCGAAGGAATTTACGATTTGATGGACAAAGTTCTGGTTATCGATGAAGGAAGAATGGTCTACCAAGGTCCAGCCAAAGCTGCTAAGAAGTACTTCCAGGACCTGGGTTATTACTGCCCTGAGAAACAGACCACGGCAGACTTTCTCACGTCCTGCACGGATCCAACTGAACGAAGGTTCCGAGAAGACTTCGACGGCCCCGTTCCTAAAGGCCCCGTCGAGCTGGATAAGGCTTTCCGCGAAAGTGAGTCGTACAAGGATGTGCTCAAAGATGTTGACGAGTACGAGAAGATGCTACATGAAACCGATCATGCGGACGCTCGAGAATTCAAACAATCGGTCGCAGAGATGAAATCGAAGCACGTCTCCGACCAGTCAATCTATACCGTCTCTTTTTTCCGCCAAGTTCTGGCTTGCACGAAAAGAGAGTTTTGGCTTACTTGGGGAGATAAAACGACCTTGTACACCAAGTTCTTCATTATTATCTCGAATGGCTTGATCGTTGGGTCGCTCTTCCACGGTCAGACCTTGGATACCTCTGGAGCATTCTCAAGAGGCGGTGCTATATTCTTTTCCGTGGTTTTCCTCAGCTGGCTAGCACTGGGGGAACTCATGAAGGCTGTATCAGGACGGACAATCATAGCAAGACACGACGATTATGCCTTCTACCGACCATCTGCCGTGGTCGTTGCAAGAGTAGTGCAGGACTTCCCCTTGATTCTCATGCAGGTCATTCCATTCTCGGTCATCATGTATTTTTTGACCGGTCTCGATGTGGATGTGAGCAAGTTCTTCATCTATTTCCTGTTTCTCTATCTCACGACGATCTGTATTACGGCCCTTTACCGCATGTTTGCTGCTCTATCTCCCGCGATCGACGATGCAGTTCGGTTTTCTGGACTTGCCCTGAATCTGCTAGTGTAAGTCAATATCCAATTTCCCATTTCCAAATATTGACAAATGCATAGCATATACACTGGATATGTTATTCCTCACCCCCAGCTGCTCTCACAGTATATATGGTTCGGATGGCTATACTGGGTCAATCCCATTGCGTACAGCTTTGAAGCAGTCTCTACAGACGAGTTCTACAATCGAGTTCTCGAATGCGCACCAGATACAATAGTTCCAAGGGGCCCAGGATATGAGAATCCTGCCTACCAAGGCTGTGCTTTTACAGGGGCTCGGGTAGGATCTCTAAGTGTGCCTGGATCAGACTATCTTAGCACTTCCTTCAACTACTCTCGAAGCAACTTGTGGAGAAATTTTGGTGTCGGTTAGTCAAAGTCCAATCCTCATCGAGTTTTCGCATTTGTTGGTCACTGACAACCATATCTAGTGATTGCATTTACCGTCCTTTACATTGCAGTCACAATGATAGCTTCGGAGCTGTTCAACTTTTCGAAAAGCGGAGGTGGTGCCCTTGAGTTCAAGAGATCCAAAGCTGCCAAGCAGAAAGTCAAGGCAGCATCCGCACCTTCCGACGTCGAGCAGGGAACACAGCATCGGGCAGCGAGCATGCCAACGTCATCGAACGAAACCCTGAACGGCGGTAGAGAAGAAGAGGCTCTGCAAGAAATCTCCGGATCAGACAGCATCTTCACCTGGGAGAATGTTGAGTACACTGTGCCTTACATGGGTGGCGAACGAAAGCTCTTGAACAAAGTCAATGGATACGCAAAGCCTGGCGTAATGGTTGCTCTGATGGGTGCTTCAGGAGCAGGCAAAACTACGCTACTGAACACTCTATCACAGCGACAGAAAACAGGCGTTGTCGGAGGTGACATGCTTGTTGATGGCAGGCCACTTGGTACAGAATTCCAGAGAGGAACTGGGTTCTGTGAGCAGATGGATCTTCATGACGGAACCGCGACTATCCGAGAAGCTCTCGAGTTCTCGGCCATCCTTAGACAGGATCGCAGTGTCCCACGAGCTGAGAAGATTGCCTATGTGGACAGTATTATCGATCTTTTGGAACTTGCAGACGTTCAGGACGCTCTTGTCAGATCCCTGGGAGTCGAACAACGCAAAAGAGTCACCATAGGAGTAGAACTTGCTGCCAAGCCCAACTTGCTGCTCTTTCTGGATGAGCCTACCTCTGGTCTCGACTCTCAGTCAGCTTTCAGTATCATTCGGTTCTTGAAGAAGCTATCTCATGCCGGGCAAGCCATTGTTTGCACCATCCATCAGCCATCCTCTGTCCTTATTCAACAATTTGACATGATCCTCGCTTTGAATCCTGGCGGCAACACCTTCTATTTCGGACCCGTTGGTGATGAAGGCAAAGACGTAGTCAAATACTTCGCAGACCGAGGTGTTCGTTGCCCGCCTCAAAAGAACGTCGCAGAATTCATTTTGGAAACTGCTGCCAAGGGTGGTAAGCGAGAAGACGGCAAGAAATTGGATTGGAATAAGGAATGGTTGAACTCACAGGAAGCGAAGAATGTCCTGAACGAGATCGAGAAAATCAAATCTGAGCGCAGCAAAGTCGAGCCAACAGCACAGGCCAAGCAACATGAGTTTGCTTCCCCTGTGACCTCACAGACGATTGAGCTTACGAAACGCCTGTTCACCCAATACTGGAGAGATCCCCCATACTTGTACGGAAAGTTGTTCACGTCGGTCATTATCGGGATCTTCAATGGCTTTACTTTCTGGAAGCTCGGTAACAGCATCGTCGATATGCAAAACCGCATGTTCACAAGTTTCCTTATCATCATCATCCCACCAACCATCGTCAACGCCGTCGTACCGAAGTTCTACCAGAATATGGGCTTGTGGCAGGCAAGAGAGCACCCCTCCAGGATATATGGTTGGGTTGCCTTCTGCACTGCCAACGTCGTTGCAGAAATTCCAATTGCGATTCTAGGTGCAGCCATCTATTGGCTACTTTGGTACTGGCCAACCGGTCTGCCCACAGATTCGTCAACTGCAGGTTACGTCTTCTTGATGACCGTGCTCTTCTTCTTATTTCAGGCATCGTGGGGTCAATGGTGAGTTTCCATCTTCCTCCTATCTGTCAACTGCTTTGGAAACGTGGGTCTCCACAGGAAAACGGTAACTAATTTTGAGTGCAGGATCTGTGCATTCGCACCATCATTCACAGTAATTGCAAACGTTTTACCCTTCTTCTTCGTCATGTTCGGGCTCTTCAATGGTGTCGTCCGACCATACAGCCAACTATCTGTCTTCTGGAAGTATTGGATATATTGGCTTATGCCTTCCACCTACTGGATCGGAGGAGTTCTTGCCGCTACACTCCGCGATACAGAGGTCAGATGTTTGCCCCAAGAAGCGGCATACTTCAACCCGCCTCCCGGGCAATCATGCTCTCAATACGCCTCATCTTTCGTCGATGCAGCTACAGGCTACCTCATGAACCCCGATGCCACGACCAACTGCGGGTACTGCCAGTTCAGCTCAGGCATCGAGTACATGCAGATCCTGAATATTGAGCCTCGTGACAAGTGGAGGTATTTCGGTATCTTCTTTGCCTTCTGCATTTCCAACTGGGCACTGGTCTATTTCTTTATTTACACCGTCCGTATCAAGGGCTGGAGCTTCGGACTTGGTCGTCTTTTCGGATTTGGGGGCAAGTTGGTGAGGGCGTTGAAAAAGCCTGTCAAGCGTGGAAACAAGGACAGGAAAAGAAAGGCTTGAATTTGAGCGTGCAAACAGATAGACGTGTGAAGAGATTGTCATTTAGCGACTGCAGCGTTCATTTTAGACAGGCTTGGCACGTTTTTTACACGTTATTAGTTGTAGTTTAAGTAATACATTCTGGCTGTGTCCTGATGTCGTGCATCCTTCATGTAGTCCTGACTCCTTTTGGTACGAGGAAGAAACCCGAGCAGTGTAAATAAATTTAGAATCTTGTGTTGGGCGATGATAGTAGTGAGTGGAGATTTTTCGCTCGGCAAATTTTTGATACAAAAGTAGAGGAAGGTAAGGAAGTGATCTGTTTTCGATTTAACCCAATCCACTTCATTATTACCAATTTTCTTTGGTCCTCTTGGTCCAGAAGCATTAATAGCCATGAATTTTGATTCCTTGGATTTGTTTGATAGCCATCGGGAAAGTTATCCTGAGCAAAAGCTCACGCTTCCTGCTTCCCAATGACACTTCTCCTTGATGTCGGCTATGATCTTATCCATAGGAATGACATATGTCAAATCTTCCTTAGTATGCTGGCCACCACACTTTCCAGATGTCATCATTCCGACTGGGTTATAAGTACAGTTGAGAACAACTGAGACTAAGTCTCCAGCAGAAACCGCAACAACGGACGAGTCACCCGGAGTGATTAAAGTAATCAGCGGAGTTGGCATACCTCTGGGGAAAAGCTGGGTAATGTTGTCGATTTCATGACGATTGTGAACTACCCAGTGTTGGGTTCCAGCACTTGGTGGCTTCAAATATACATCCATGTCGTTGACAACCTCTGGGAAAGAAGACGTAGGCTTAAATGCCAAGCCATTTGCGAAGTATTGTTGAGCGTCATTGACTTTATTTTGAGTGAAACATCTAAGAGTTCGGTGCCAAAAGCCGCTGTTGAGTTCATTGATATTCGAAGGAGGATGCTATTTACTGTTAGCATAAGCCAGGAAGGGCTTCGGAAGGTATTGGGATCTACCTGATTCAGATGTAGAATCTTTTTAGAATTTGCCTGGTCAATATTGACAATACACCAATCAAACGGATTGGCCCGGTTGTCACAAACTTGTGATATTTCTTCGACAGTGCCAATTTGAGTCTCCCACTTCTTCATATTTTCCGCAATTGTATTCCAATTATCCGATACGAATGTCTCCGAGGTGAAAAACTTAACGATTTGCTTGCCCAATTTTTTCCACAGTGTGAATGCTGCTTATTATTTAACATGCTTGGCGATTATCGTGCTGATTTCTAGCTGATCGAATGGGCTTGGAGAATGAGCCTGACTTTCATAACCTTCTGGCAAATTATGACCTGCAGTCAAACCAAAATATTTGGATTCATGCTGAATATATCCTGTGAGAGTGCCGGTAACGCAGTTTTTTTCTTGACCCTTTTCTGTACGAAGCTGGTCAATAGAAGATTCAGGAAACGGTAGGATTCGACTGTAGATAGAGCCGAACAGGGACGACGGATTGAATGCACCTGTTGCCTTTGTACTAGCGCACAAATTGACTTTGCAGATTTCGACATAGATACTGAATCAGTCAGCCTGACCCCATGAATAAGATAGAAAGGCTCAAAATTTCACTTACTCCTCGCCGTGCTAATTGTTCAAAATAAGATCAGCAAGGCCCCGGGCAATGCCATCAGAGCCTCCATCTGTTGTCTCGAAATCTTGTCCCATACGAAGGCAGAGCACGATAGGAGTTACCGAAGCATCATATTGCCCGTCTACGATAAAGCCGCGGCGCAGAACATCCAGTTTCCAGGTCCAGGGAAGATCTTTTAAGAACGTCGTGACAAGATGTGAGAGCTGAGATACCCAGTGTTGGATGAAGTCGTTGTTGCCACACTTGTCAATGACTCGACGCGGAGGATATTGCGTACTGTCCATCCGAACACTGATGAATGCATGAGGGTTATTCGTAGCAATTAGCTCCACACTTGGCATTTTGTAAGCGCGCTTCAGGGCATCATCGAGGGGAATGACTTTCGAGGCCATCCTAGTGGCGTTGTTCGTAGGAATTGCCATGCTTTGCTCTTGGGTGGGGATACCAGCATTGGGAGAAGAGGAAGCGGAAGGCGATGTGAAAGATGAGCTTAAATGGGAGCGCAGTGGTAACGCAGAGGGCGAAATTGCTTGTGCGGGTGCGAGTGCGGATGCTAGAATTGGCGTTGAATTGTTCAAGTCCACCATCTGGGTCTAAGAACTGGACGAGCAACCAATGTTCGAATCACTGAGAGAAAGAGAGAAAGAGACAGGCGCCAATGACTCGTAGAGCGCGTCAGCGGAAGGAGAGCGAGACCGAGAGCCAGAGGAAGCGTTACAAGGGTGGATGTGTCCCACGTGATATTATGTCAACACAAACAAGCGACACGCTATGCCTCTTCGAGCCAGAGCATCAAAGGATTGCCAGAGAGGTGGAATAAGGGAAGACAGAGTAGGACACGATCCGTATCTTTTTCATTATTGAAAACCAACTCAATGGAAAGAGAAGTTATTGCTGCTTGGAAACGAGCCAAGTAAAGGGCACGCTCCACGGCTTGGAGCGAGAAATCAATATCG
The DNA here is from genome assembly GCA_017366145.1 of Cadophora sp. M221. Taxonomy (NCBI): domain Eukaryota; kingdom Fungi; phylum Ascomycota; class Leotiomycetes; order Helotiales; family Ploettnerulaceae; genus Cadophora; species Cadophora sp. M221. The sequence goes on along the minus strand of JAFJYG010000038.1, from coordinate 46,930 downwards.
GAGAAGTTCAAGTATATGCGCGACTTACGACCCCTGGTTTGCACGGTTTCGTCGCCCCTGTTTTCTCGTTTCGGATACGATTAAGTGTGGCTGCGGTGCTTCATAAAAACGAACCCAACACTGCGTGACTTTGATCTGGTAGAACTCTGAACATAGATAGAAACAGACATTTCAAAATAGGGGATAATGGGCAGGCAGTCAGTAGTAAGCGAATATTTTATGTCTATGGGTAGGTTAAGATTACAATTCAAACACAGAAACATTGTGATTTTCAATGCACCAAACCCTCCAGAAAAACAACAAGCCGCTTCTTGATGATCACCCCAACAACCTTGCTGCTCCCTTCCTCGACAACGATCAAATGTCTCAGGCCTAGCTTGCCAAATAGTTCCACTGCATACTCCATTGGAGCTTTAGCACATATCGTCAGAGGAGTTCGATCGATGAACGTCGATACGATGCCTGCGAGTAAATCAACCGGCTCACTGTCAGTCAAAACTCCAGCTTCGTTGATGGCAAAATCCAACTCGGCCTGAGCCAGGTACCCATGCAGCATCTTGTTCGAATCGACCAAGACCAACCCAGCATCCATGAGCCCACGAGCTCTCAGCTGGGAGAGCTTGGTGGCAAGTAGGGATTTAGAGACCTTATATTCTGGCCCAACATCCAAGGTAATCTCCCTCATGGTCTGATATGGTGGAATAAGTTCCTCAACCAGCAGTCCTTTGTCCCGTACAATACTCAAGGCATGTTCAGGGTCCAGAAAAGGGTGGCCGAGAACCGTTTGTGCGAGATCGTAGACACTTTCGCTGCTGAGCGCATCGGCTACCCATTTTGCCACCATGATAGCAATCATAAAAGGTGGGATGTAATCTACCTCGCCTGTAAGTTCGAACATGATTACTGCTAGTGAGACGGTCATCCTGGACACTCCGGCCAGGAAGGCTGCAGCTCCTACCATTGCGAACATGCCTGGAGAACTGGTTGGGATGATTTGGCCGATAAGGCGGCCAAACAATGCGCCTGCGTCCAAGGCAGGGATAATGATTCCCGATGGCACTTTGCAACCAAAAGTTACAATGGTGAGAATGAGCTTGACAGCTGTTCCATATACCAACCAGCCATAGTAATGACTTTTATCTTCCAGTGCCTCTTGTTGACACACCCATGACCCCTCGGGATGACGACAGTCCACCAGAAGATTCTTGAGAATGACATCTCCAGCATCACGCGTGAGAGGATTCGGGAATTGCAGAAGCGCAGTTACGAGGACTACTAGAGAAAGTTCGAGCACTGGGTGGTTCTTGATGGTCGAGTATTTGCGAAACGTTTTAGACCAGAGGAAATTGGCTTGGCAAAATACGCCGCCGAATAACCCTCCTGAAATCCCGAGGAAGATGAAGACCAAATAGTGGATTGGGTCATAGTCGATTCCGTAGTTCGTCTCAAAGAGAACGAGTTTTCCTGTTCCGGTAGGATTCAGTGCTTTGAGCACGATTGCTGCAAAGAGGGAGCAGACGAAAGCTCTCCAGAGGACTTTTCGGGGGAAATAAGTACTGATTTCCTGATGAAGTCCATCAGTCAGGACCGCAAAAGAAAGCAGTTGATGGTAGTACCTCGTAAGAAAACAAAACACCGCCAATCGGAGCACCGAACGCAACACTTAGACCGGAAGAACAAGCAACGCTCAGCATCTCTCTCATTTTCCTTCCGTTTTCGCGATACTTGGGGAACAGGCTCGCGACGAGATAGCCCGCGCAGGTTGAGATATGAACGAATGGCCCTTCTTTCCCCAAACACATGCCGGTAGAAACCGCAAAAGTAGCTCCTACAGCCTTGACGAAAAGTACTTTGAAGTCCAGGAAATGAGGAATCACAAAGCCTGACTGTGGAATGGATTAGTTCATGTTTGGCTGATTGCCACGCGGAAATGTGGTGACATGAAGAATGCCTTGTCTTCTTGTTCCTGCAGGGGGCCAACCCCAACTGAAATGGAGAAACTCACCAAAATGGTCTTGATCTCAGGAATACCGCTGCCTGCTGCCATGCTGCAAAACAAAAGTCAATGCTTGCTTCCTAGAAAAAATAGAAGAAATTTTGGAGTTTCAAGTCCGAGTTGGACCATTCACAAGCTGACAAGCGAATCTCGAGCGTCTCTGGATGGGTCGCGAGAGGGAGGGAGTGAAGGACGTACTACATCGATTTCCCCAATGGCTCTGATCCCGCCTGAGCATCTTCATCGTTTTTCCGTGCTGCTGGCAAATTGGCCTTGGTGGTCATCGTCACACCACCAGCCATGATTCCAAAAAGCAAAGCAAAGCCAACATAAATCCCAAAGCTACCCCAGTAATTCTGTGACCACATTTTCCACTCTTCACAATATTCGCCCACCTCTTCCATTGTGCCTAGAGGTGACCTTTTCGTACAGCATGCTTCACGGCTCTGGAAGGGATTCGACGAGCAGTACCCGACTTTGTAATCCGATATCGTGGCTTCTGCTACATCGACGCAAAAGGCTACTAGAGCTGTGAATATGCCTATCATGGACGCAGCTATCCATCCTTGACATGAATCCCAACCGGCAAGGAAGCGTCCCGTCAAACTTGTTCGGGATTTGATGGCTCGATGTCGAAACGAATCTTTGATCTGGTGGAGACTCAAGTTAGAGCTAGGAATCTACTATTTACTCGAAGGCACTTACCAGATCATGTAGCCAGTCAATGGTTGTGTAGTCATTATATGGCAATCGCTCCCCGATTGCGGTTCCAGCTAGCTCTTGATCCTCCTTGGAGACATGAGACTCAACAATAGATGCCGCTTCATCGTGAACTTGAGCACTCTGCTTCCGACCTCTCAATTCTGCAATTCTGGGGTCTAGGAGTTGCGTATGCTCATTGGCTTCCTCATCGTGAGACATGATGCTGATATGCCTTCAAGGCTTTGAACCGAGGAAAAGAAAACATCGTTCTGTAGAAGAAAAAATCGAGGGATAAGCCTTTTAATGCCATAGCACTCACTCACAGCCTTACCATAAGGCTTTCTCCGAGGGCCACTCAGACTTTATCATTGGGCTTTGGAAGGGGCAAAGATAAGGAAGGAGAGCTTCAATGGAGGTAGGGGAGCGATAAGCTACCCCACGGCCAAAGATAACAACTCGCTTGGCAAGACATCACATGTGACAGAGAACATGTCACTGCAGAAGAGTGATTTGCAATGAGCCTGCTTCACTTGAGGGGCAGACAGATTGTTAAAATTAGCGAAAAATGATATAGAATAGTGATATTTTGCGCGGCATCCGTAAGATGAGCATTGTATCCTGGCAGTTGCAAGACTGGCAAGAAATGTCAGGGGCTGGGGGGCAGATAAGAGCTTCTTGGACTTAAGCGAGCACTGTCCAAAAAGTAAACAGAACAATTGCCTCTTGGGACTTAGAAACCATGTTGTCTCAATAATGTCAACTCAAGAAAAATTTCCAAGGGAAAAAAGCCATTAGCTTATTAGCATTCCATCATAGATGGCATTGACACTTGACAATAGGAGGGCTTCCCCACAAAGATGGATGGAATATTCTCCGCCGAGCCATCAATCGTATTCTCACCCAATCGATTCCAACTGCCGATCGCCTTCCCCCAAGCCTTTTCGACCCCTGAAGCCAGAAGGCAAAAAGAAGAAACGAACCCAAGGCTGGAAAGGCGCCGATCGCGAACAGATGACTAAATAATAATGTTCGATTCGGATCCGGCACTTAGTTTTAGCGCTTACCACGTGCGCTCGGTAGCTCCATTCCCAATTCGTCATGCCGCTCGTTCTCTGGGCCAACCAGATTTGCCGCTTGATACCCAGGCGCATGGGTGGCTATAGGGGTTAACCAATGCAGCGGACTTTATCGATCCTGAGAAAGGCAGCGGATGATGGTCTTTGGGACGGTCGATTTCCTGGGCAGAACCAGCGGACGTGTCTGCTTTCTGGACGAGTAGAGCAATCAACATCATGGTTCACTGACTCCGGAGGAAACACCAATGCAGAGATGCACTGCATGGAAGAAGCGGCAAAGGCTGAGATGCTTACTGGGCCTTTGCCGGCATTGTCTTCTGTATAGTGAAGACTATATGGTGAAATCTAAGACATTGTGCTATGATGACGTCTTTGTGCATCCAGAGATCTTTGAAATGAAGGGGACTTGTGACAACTTGTGCCCCTTGGTAATAGTCAGAGGGCTCCAATTGGCCAGCTCACACCTGATAGGTTCACATTGTCCATTCATCTCAAAAAGATGGAGTCTTGTGTCTCCAGTAATACAATCCTGTGCCCAGCTAGGTAGGTAGCTGACAGGCGAGATCCATGAGATCGCCAGGTGGCTGAATCGGCTGTTCCGACAGGGGATGGGTGCTTTTAAGGTTTCCCATCTCACCCACCAGCAAATCTTATGCGGTCGCTCCTCGATAACCTTTCACTTCTTTGCTTATGCTTGCTCTGCCAGCGAGAAACCCCCATGTGGATGTATCGTAAGCGTCATTCTTAGTGTCGATTCCAGTCCTCAAATCGAGTTCTGCATATACTAATATACGGGCGGGTTGTGAGCGATCAAGAAGAAAGGAAGAAAGGGAGTCGCTAAAAATAGTTGTAGGATGCTGGCAGGGAAGGTAGATACATTGATACTTTTTAGAAAAGAGGCGCAAGGAGATGCACTCGGCGGCACTACAAAGCTAACTAGCCAGAAGGATGCACTCTCCTCTTCTCTCCATGGAGATAAGGAAATACCGATAGTGTTGAAAAGCTACCAATCATCAATCTCAGGTGCTCTGTAGTGGGTGCTGGCGTGGCGTGCTTACTTGCTTTTGGCTTACAGTTCCAGTAACCAGTTTGTTACTTTAAAGATGTCTCTCGCTTGAGAAATCGACTTTCGTCTCCTTGTTTATCCTTGTTGACCCCAAACTCTAAATCAATCGTTAAACTGCTGCCTTGCGCCTGTCACTGGTGGTTGCAAAACACGCGTATCTCTTTCCTTTCCTTCCCTTGCTTACCTTCCATTCAGAGATTATTATTATTATTCACGGGCTCAGAATTCGGAAGCGCAGTCATCAGGTGGCCAGTGACCTTGCAACGTTACTGCTGCTGCCAAAAGGCTTTAGTGTTGACGCCGTCTCGAGAGCTAGTAGTAATTTAACTGGAGTTTGGGAAGCACCCTTCGCACCCTGTGGGATAGGGCTAGAACTAAGATAGCCTGTGATAGCAAGCTTTTCTTGGCTGATGTGATTCATGCGAGTTAAGACAAGTGAGACAGAAAATGAAAACGAGCTTATTTTCCTTGTTTTGAATTGAAGTGTTGAAGTGAAAGAAAGGTCAGGGGAAAGGGCGTCAGCCGAAGCTACAGACGCCAGGCAGGGATTGCACATGCGTCATTGAAGCATTGGGGATTTGCCGAAAAAGGGGAATATGCGAGCCTAGTTGAAAAGCCACAATGTTTCGAGTGATCCTTCGTCCCAAAATGTAATCATAAAATAAAATGTATAGATGAATTAGCGTGCACCTTCTATGCAATCGCAAACTCCAAGCAGCACGTCTAAAATGCCCACAAAACGCCAATCGCTATGTTGTGCCCCCCAAAGGTCTAAAATCTCTTTATCCCCGCCTCTTACCACTCTGGTAGCAAGGGCGCTCCTCTCTGCCGGCGCCAAAAGTTCGCTCGCTGTAACCAAATTGCTCCCAAGAGCCAACCCCAACGGTCCAGCAGAGGCTGGGAAAGCTCCCATGACATTTCATTGAGCGGGTCGTCACCCCAAATGATTACTTGCCCGACTTCGTCTCCTCTTTCCCCACCAATGATGCCGAGCTCTGAGACGAATCCTCTCGCTACATCGGAGGTTACCGTCATGAGGCGGTCTCGTAGACTTGGAGAAGCGATCATGTCGATTCCGTAGTAGTGAGGTGTATCAAGTTGTGCTTTGCTGGGCTTTAGAGCGTCAGGTAGCCCTCCACTCATGGATTGTAGAACGGCGAGATGTCGTTGCGGGTCTGAGGTGATTGAAGGGTCGCTGTATAACGGGCGAAAGATTTCAAGGATCTCTGATCGAGCTTTCGTTCGGTCGTACGGGGCCATTACCATAGATCTATATGCCCAAATTAGCTTTTGCTCGGAGGAAAAGAAGAGAAAATGACTTGACATACGATGTTGGACCGCTTACTCTTCTTTGCACCTGGGGTGCTTGCGCCTCGGACTGGGAGATATTCATAGACTGAAAAGCGGATCCCATTGAAGATCGAGATCGAGAATCTCGGACGAACCCTGATGAATCAGGTGAGCTTTGTGAATTATGACGGAGGCCGGATTGATGTACCATAGAATATGGCTGAGATGACAACGCAGAAGGATCGGCATAAGCATTCATCGAGGGTGGTAACATCGACGAAGATGTCATGGACAGAGCCGCCATTGGCATCATGTCCGCACCAAGGGTCGCAGGTGGGCTGCCAGTTCCTGAAATCGACGTACCGGATATCGAAGGCGACAGAGAGTATTGTCGTGAGTCGCTTGAGAGAGGGGGTAGAGCCATTGATGAAGACATGAGATGGCTTGATGAAGACGAAGAGCCGTACATCTGCGCTCGTAGAGCCTCGTTCTCCCGTCTCAATTCGTCGTTTTGGTATCGTAGGCGCTCGATCTCTTCTGATTGTTCAGAACTCTGCTCCTTTTGTGCTTGTTCAAGATTCTTGAGATGTTCCTTCCTTCTGCGGCCTGGGTGGACTTGTTAGCTGAGTCCTGCGACAGTGGCATTGGGTACTGTACGGAATTCTCGCTGAGCAAGGCGATTGTACTGTGGAAAAGTATCAGTGGAAGTTTTGATGGTTGTTGTTCAATGGAAGGAGGTCTACCTCGCGCTTGCGCTCTTCTTTGTCTGCCGTTGGATCCATGTCGCTCTTGAGGATGTATTGCTTAGATTGTCTGGTTGTTGTTGATGTTGTTGTGGTTGAAATAGTCATTGTGAAGAGAGATATCTGAACAATATATATGAATGTTGAAAGATATCGGAGGAATTTATGGATTCATCCTTCGATGGGTCTGAGTGAGATTATATAACCCTGCCTCCTCCTGCAGCTTTATTTTCATCGGCGCAACGAATTACTCCTTGGGGGGCAGAGGGCGAGGTACCCCGCCTAGTCTCGCTAGTTTGCCCTCAGCCTTGAGAGACTAAGACAATCCTGGTATTCCAGCGAAGTTGGAGCTCGGAGAGGCTAAAGAGATAGTTGGGGCCAGCCGGGAGCTTGATCATCACTTCTCCATGTTTTGAGAGAGGCTTTTGTTTGGAGATAGGCAGAGGGACCGGTCCCTACCACTACTTAGGTAATATTTTGCCATACCACTAGGAAATATCAATCCGGTTCTTGCTGGTCGCGCTGACATTTTCACCGCGGACGTTCTCTGAATCACTTGGACTAGACAACCACTGGATGGACAACACGACCAAGACGTTGGAAATGTGACGCCGTCCAAGTCAGGCCGAACCTACAGCTACTTACTCCTACCGAAGCAGTCTTGCCAGGCGCAGTCTTTCCTACTGCAACGGCGTGTCTCTGCAAGGTTAGCCATCGGCAGATCCTGAGCACAAGGCTTCAGCCCGGCGAGAAAGAGTCGTTGAATACCAAAAAGCACGGTTGTGAGGTGGGACTCAGTGGCATCTCAAAACTAAAACGTTAAGGCACGGTCATCCTGTGGGCAGGGAAAGACCTCTTCTGTGACCGGGCATGCCTGGCACTGGCAGAAGCTACAACGGTAGACTGGGATACCGTCTTCCCCGTATTTCCGAAATAGAGTCAAATGGTAGATAGACAGATGACTGAGAGCGGGAGAGGCGTAGTTGCCATGAGGCATACTCCTCACCACTACTACTCTACTGCGGGGTGCAGTCAGCAAAGACGATCGACATCGCCATCGCCATGACGAGCAGGCAGGCAGCATTATTAATGATGCTATCTGGGAAATAAGCGGTGTATGTATGGTAGATGACCAAGCACTCAAGGCTACAGCTCGAAGACTCGATAAGTAGTTGTATACCTCTATCAAACGTGGTATTGCTAGTTTCCCCGTAACTTTCTAGAAAAGTCGTAGGCTCGAATAAATGCCCGCAGTGAGTATGCTGGACGTTGTGCTTTCGGCTCCCTCGTTTGATGGGTGGCGTAGACAGGGCTTCAAGGAAGGCCTGTAATTTGTCGGCAGCCGAAAGACAGGGGGTTATGGAGGGGATCGTAAACCGCCTTGAACAGCCTCTCTGCTCCCTCTTGGACCCCATCTTCCTGCATCACACCTGGCACTCACTCCCCTTGCAGAACTCTCTGATCGTACCTGAAGGCGTTCGCAGCATGGCTATCTGGCTACGCTGCCGTACTACCTACCGAGATAAAGATAACACAATAGCCACCGAGATGACAACGAGACTCCTGCTACAAGAATACATACCACCTATCTTTCTTCAATTCTGACGTATCCGGAAGAGTATACGAAGAGCGGGGCTTAGGGCCTCTTTCAGCCTTGTGTGACGACGGCCTGGGATTTCCAGAAGGCTGTGGAGCAGCAGGAGAGCCTTTTAGGATGCTGATTAATTCTGGATAGAGTAAAGCAACGCGAGTAAAGCACCGCAAAAGTAGAGAGTAGAAGAGAGGTCCAAACCCTGCTCTCTGATCGACGGGCGTCTCCGAAGTCATCGAAATCCCGCGCAAAGCAAGATCCAGAGCGCTGGGATTCTGCTGGATGACCATGAATGGATGGAGGAGGGGCCGCAGGGGCCAAATGATGGACCTCAAGGATCTCCAGACGGGCGGTACTGCACAATACCCGTCCATTTCTGAAAAGCCAAGTGTGTTATTATTGGACAGGACATGGTGAATTTACGAGCAATAGTACCAGGATAGTTTCTTTCGTCGAAAGGGGCTTCAGGTTCATGAATCATGATTTCATACACAGAAGTAGCTTCTTCTTTCTGAAGTCTGGTGATTGAAGATCATTCTGGATAACTATTGCCTTGGATTCCGTGGCTTCCTAGAGAGTGATTGTTGGTACTCGGTTTCTCGAGCTATATTAATAAGCCCGCAGTGTGGCCGTGTGGCAGGAGCTTGAAGTGAAGTGTGGTGTGGTTGAGTGAGTGAGAAAGTTAGAGCCAAAGTTCCTACTTAGCTACTCTAGGTTGATCCATGTGTGAACATGTTGATGGTATGAGAATTCCTTAGGCTAGACATTTTGCAAGGAACGAGATATCAAACTCTATTGGTGCGCTCGTGATACGGCACCTATCCGTAAACTAAAACCCCCCACAGCTTGCGGAATCGCGGGTAGTGCACATCTTGCCTCGTTTCAACGCTAGATCGTTCACCCTGCGATGAAGCTTGCCTCTTGTAGATATCCGGACTTCTTATCTCCAGACTTTTCGCTATGCCTAAAAAAGGCCTTGCTCTGATGGGCTGGACGTCTCACGTTAGGGGAAAAGCTACCCAGAGAAAATACAACTTGTAGAATGCTGGTAAACTAACTCCTTGCCTTAACTCCTCGCATCTTGTCCTACTCCGAACTCCGAATTTTCGCTACCGGAGTAAGTAGGATTTGTACCTTTCCTGTGCTCGAAGCCGAGCCCGGGGATAAGAGAAACTGTAGGAATGGGAGGCAAACAATGGCATCATGGATTATCGGTGATGCTATTCACAGAACTCGAGGTGATCTTCAGTAGTAATGTTGTGGCCATGCACAAGTCGTGCCTCTCGATCCGCAAGGCAGTGTACAGTAGGCGAGGGACTGCCCTGTGGCTTAGGTGAAAAGTGATCCCATAGGGCTGTTGATCAACGGACTGCCCGATTTGGCTGCCTGAAGAAACGAGCGGTGCGAGCGACGCGAGCGACACGAGCGACACGAGAAAGGAAAGGGAATAGATGATTAATTGGCATGGATTCCTAGTATCATGCGTTCGATTCCCATGGACTTTCCGTGGAGGCGGTTCGTGAATTTGTCGTCATCCGTTTATAATGGGATCCAGAGTTGAGTTTGAAGTCTCGCAGTTGACTTCCTACAGGAACTCTAGCCCAGATTCCAGGCCCGCCGCCCCTTAACCTTTTTCATCTTCTCCACAATCGTCCTTCAGAACTGCCCCAGAGGACCTCGACTAGGTAATTGCGGCGTGGGTTCCAAATTTACTTATCCGTCAAGTACCGGCCGTGGGAGACGATACCTGGTGATAGGATCCGAGAATGATTGAACTCTCCTACGGTACCGTCGGCAGTGCATCTCCACATAATGTTGGCGATAGGGAGAGGGAACGACGAGTTCCCCCTTCCCTTCAAACCTAATGATAGCTTCTATCTAGTCAGGACGATCCACGATGAAATACCACTGCCAGAGTTTGAAGGACTCTATTCTTGAACGGTCAAGTGCCGCTGTCCGGGAACAATAGTTTGGGATCATTGATCTAACTCCAATTATCTTTCCAGAACTTTCACTTGAAGCTCTCCTCTCAAGACCGATCAAATGAAACATTCCCAGTGCGGGCACTCATTTGGGCAGGTCTAAGCGTAGGAAAATGTAAGTCTTCGATTTGGAGTTATCTTCCTGGCGACTCTATGATTATGAGCGTCATGCTAACTGTATGTCGTTGAAGACCCAACTCAACGCCCCTTTTGAAAAGACCACCGGATCTCTGCCAACCGAGCTTCTAGGCGTTGAAGCCTGAAGGAAGGTCTATAGCGAGAAAGAAAAAACATCGCATCTAATCTGCTAAAGCAAGCTGGTATGTACTGTACTTCGCCAAAAACACTACTTTCGTTTCACCTCATCTCTTCTTCCCTTATTCCTCCGCCCATCGCTTCTCTCGGACAGTCATCTCCTTTCCAGATGATTGCCGAGTTCCCTCGCTCTCCTCTCGCCAGCCCCAGTACTCACCTAGTCTGATCTCAGCATAAGATGCATAGTCAAAGTCAATCTGAGAGATGACGGCTTGGATCATGGCCCAGATTCCCCAGTAGAAGCCAGGAATTCCTCGGAAGACGTCCACCTCTGCAAAGAGACGAGCAGTTTCGGCTTGCAGGTCTTCGTCGGACTTGTTTTGGCCTAGGTGGGCAAAGTAGCTTCGGATGTATTCACGGATGAAATCCAGACGCTGCGACTTGGTGGGGAGCAGATCGTGGTCACAGTCGAATCCACCCCACTCTGCAAAGTGGTTCGCGATATCGAAGGCAGCTGGCGAGGGAGTGGCGTACTCGTAGTCGATGAAGCTGACTATCTTTGGCGCATCTGGGGCTGTCGTTGCAGATTGTGGCTGTATGATTACATTACCGCTAAGTAAGTCACAGTGAGCAAAGACATGCTGGCTAATGTTAGTATTGTCTAAACAATCGCGCAAAGTAGGAACCCTTACGCTGTTCTCTCCCAGACCCGGCCGGTTGCTAAATTCTGCAACCAAACGAGTCAATTCCTTCTGAAGGTTTGCTTGCCGGGTCTTTTCAGCTTCTGAGCCAGTGGGAAGAGCATAAATCCACTTCTGCATCACCGTCCACACATTGGGGGCAGGTTTTCCTGGAGCAACATTGTCAATCGCTACTTGTAGGGCTGGATCCTTCTTGCTTGGTGTTGGAGCTGCCATATCAAAGTTCACGCTGCCATCTATCTCCTCCACCAAGGGCTTTCGTGGTGTAGAAATACAAGGTACGACTGCGTGCCATTCGGCCAGCCTCTTAGCAACTGCACGCCAGATCTCCTGTTGTCTCAAGTCTGCTGGAGATGTGACCGATCCACGGATAAAACGGTATAGCATTCCATTGCTGAAGCGGGCCAGCAGTTCCGGAGCGAGGTTGTATTGCATGAGCAGTTCGTGATTTTGGGTTTCTCTCTCTCGGTCGATGATAAGATCTGTGCCTTCTCCATAAGCTCTAAGCAGAATTGCCTCAGCATCTATCTCCTCCTCTGACAATCCATCCCTCTTGTTCATAACCTTCAATAATGTGTTTGTAATGCCATCCGTGAATCTGACGAACTCGATCTTCCCATCTTCCCACTCTGGACGCAATGTCAGGATAAGGCGGAGAGCTGAAGTCTGTGATTCGACCGGATTATATGTAAGAGGTATGAATCGGACTTTGTCTCTGCCACTCCTGGAAGCAGGTACTGGGTTGGAGGTGGCTGTTGACATGGCCGCGCGTTGTTCTTGGTATCGCGGAAGTATCGGTGAGGGCGAATTATCTATATCTTGTTAGCAGATCCTAGGGCAAAGTCGTCGAATGCTCACCTTGAGTCTCGCTTCTAAATCTGGGCTCTTGATATACCTTTGGAAGGCCTCGTTGTTCTTCAGACAAGAGTTGAGCGAGCTGTGTTGAGTTCAGGGCTTCGGCGACGTCATAAACCCTCGAAATCCTGGCAAATTGTCCACAGCTCTGGAATTGGGTCTTCGGCAGGGTAGGTTCGAAATCGTATAGATATACTAGAGCAGTGCGAGACGTATAGAGGAATCCACGTCGTTGCGGGGGAGTGGGGGTTTTGGTGAGTTGTTGCGCGGGCTGATCAATTTCAATGAGCACTCGAAAATAATTGCCACAGCTTGCTGCAGGCCCGACCCTTGTTCAGGCAAATGATCTCGTGGTCAACGTCGCTCTGCAGGACCCTGGAACACAACAGCCAGTGAATGGTATGGAAGGCTGAAGGGAGGCTTGAAGGTGTACCACGCGTGTATGGATAGGAGGAGTGAAGTCTGGCTCTGTTTTGTTGTCTTTGCCGGGATAGGTCTCGTGCACATTTCCCTTTCGTGGGTCCTTCTCGATTTGAGTTTAGTTCAGGGACTACTGCCGGGAATATCCTTTATCAAATTGAATTTCAAAAGGCTTCATTGTTGGCTTCATTCAAATTCATAGTGAATACATTATTCGTGAGTAGCCATCCTTCCCGAGGGGAGGTCAGCTGCATGCTTTTCAACACCGTCGAGGAATTGTTGTAGACCACGAGTCTGGTCTCAAAGCTGGGAGATTAGATACAACATCACTTTAGAGATCGTCATCAAAGAATAATACACAAAGAGGACCAGAATCAATTGTTTTAATTTAGATGGAGTATGTACGCGAACCTAGAATGTTTGACCCCTTATAGTAATTCATTCACATGCAAGCCCGAAAAACATATAATATCCTTCCAAACACGGACCCTTTCTATAAATCTCCACCCGATACTGCCGAATTTCATTTTCTCCTGTATCATATGGGCTCTCAAGACCAGTTGCGATGTTGAGTCTTATGCTAGCTTTCATGGGTTCGAAGCTATTCTGACACAAGCGAGATGTTGACTTCGCCTGGGGGGAAAATCTACTTTCTATGCCAATATCGTATGCAAGCATGGAACCATGCTCACAAGAAAGTAACTGCTGGATTTTCGTTTAAAAATTAAGTCCATTCAATGAAACAGGTATTTGTCAAGCGCTCCTCCAACGCCAGCATGCAAGATTCGTGATCGAAACATTACCCAAGTTATAACTAATACACATATCATTTCAAACCCACATACAAAGCACACCCAGCAAAACGATCAGTCCAAGCCAATTCCCAGCTGCCACAGTTGCTGCCCCATTCGTATTCTTGAACGGAGAACTATTTGTCGCATCCGGATTCGGGGCTTGGGAAGTCCTGCTCAAAGTTGTATCGCTCGAGCTGGTCATCTCAGCAGCGACACTAGTTGTGGTGAAGCTCGTGCTTTCTGAGGACCCTGTAGATTCCGATGTCGAGGACGAGTTTGAGTCTTCTCCCGAGGATGTGGTTGTTTCTGAAGCGGTCGTCGTTTCTGTGAAGGTGGATTTCTGTGTGATTGTGCTACCCCTCGAGTCTGTGGTCGTGTAAGTGCTGATGGTGCCTGGTTGAGTAGTCGTACTGGTGTACGTAGAGCCTTCACTGTCTGTTGCTACAATGATTACGGGAATGACTCCAGTGAAGCCTCCATTTGTCGGACTCGCGGTAGTTATGGATGTGAAGGTCGAAGTTGGTCCGGTGACAGTGGTCGTGCTTCCAATATTTACTGGGTAGATCTGGTAATATGTTGAGCCAGACAGAGTCGTGGTAACCGTCACTCTCGAGACAGAGAATATCGGGGCATAGACTGTTGTCATAGCGCCAGCTCCTCCATCCGCAGAACTCCCACCCATTGTCACCGTTGTCGTGACCTGCGTAGCTAAGCTGCTAGCAGCATTCTCGGCGTTCCGAAGGGCAGACGCTGGAATCGGGGAGCCAGCGATCATGCATGCAAATTGCAAAGGCGTCAAGAGGAGGTTCGTGTCCAAGTTGTTGTCGCAGTTGCCATGCATGCATGTAACAACATCTGGGAGGAAGTTGCCAGACGAAGCTCGACAAATGCAACCGATATTCGTGATGTCGCAATTTGTATCAGGAGATTGGTCTATGCAATCTTGAATACATTGAGGAAGGTTATCCACGAATTGAGCCTGAACGTGGGGTACCGACAGGATGTTGAGAGCAAGGGAAGCTCCAACGTGATAGATTGACAGCATTTCCGGTTTTGACCGCGGCGTCGTTCAGATTCTGAATTCGAATATCCAGATTATCTTTTGATAATGAGGTTCCCCAACAGCAAGTAATCTCGATTCGACAGTAACTTCGATTCAACTTTCGTTATTATTGCTGGATCATTACTTTGTGAAGTTCGTCCAAAGTTCCCGTGGCTGGTGAGCACAAGACATGGGAGGGGATCTCAATTAATATGAGGCGAAGACTTACCTGGTAACTGCCCTTCAAATCCATGTCGTGGCGAACGTCGACAGTCTTCCCATGGGAATGGAGAAAGCGGTATCTGTTTCCTTGTTTTCCATGCATATTTTAGCAGCGCGAGGTCGATCATCGCGAGACCCTGAAAAATCTCTGTGACCGGATTGGACAAAGAGGGGAATGTGGCTGAATCTAGAGGTGCACCGCCACATAAATCTGCTGGCTGTGGCTGGCAGGACGGGCATATCTGGCTTTGGCCGATTGCAGCCTTTTGAGTCAGTGGCGATTATAATCGAGTTCGTGGTCGCTGGTCTTGTTTGGTTGGTTGGCTGATGATAACTTGCAGCTCGGCTGGTTTGGGTTGAGGTTGTTGCTTGGAGTTGGAGCATTTCTTTACCAACGTCCCATGAGATATGTATGGACTTTCGGGAGGTCACTGCTCATAATAAGTAGCACTCAAAGTTTGAAATATATACTTGACAGGAGAAGCATTGTAAATTGTATTTCCTCTTGGCAATTGAAAATAAGAAAGGCTTCGGTTCACAAATCGGTGCTTGTGAAATTCAACAACAGACAACAACTAGCCACTAGCCACCCCATTCTCATCATCTCACAGGATCTGGGGCGTACTTCATAAGTACCGCGATCCGATGGCTTTCAATAAATACAGGCTTCTGAGAAATTTCCACAAATCCACACTTCGAGTATAAGGCTCTGGCTGCAGGATTGTTGTCGTCCACGACGATACTCGCAACAAAGGTCATTCCAGCCTTTCTTGCTTCCGCAGACCCGCACGCCAGACAATTCTCGACCAGTGCTTTCGCAATGCCTTGTCCGCGAGCCTCGGGAAGTGTGAACATTCCGTTGATACGCATGTGGTATTGTGAAAGTTCTTCAGCTCCATCCTTGCGGCTCGCCTCCCATGGATTTGCTGATGGAGGCGATCTAGACGAGGCATCAGATTCATGAAAGGCAGAAGTAAGAATATGTGAGGTACTATAATACCGCAAAGAAAACTGGACGTTCGAGAGACTTCTCCCAGGGTTTTCGTCCACAGATATGGGTAGAACAAAATATAACTGGCACGGAAGACATACTCCTCTGCGAGACAAGGAAGTGGGCCGAGTGTAGTCAAAGTACAGACTATACAACCAGACTGCAGGGCAACAAAAGTAGTAGCCTTTGGATTCGCCAATCTGTCATACCAAACATCGTCCGTAAATGCGATCTCTCTTGCGAACGTCGAGCCAAAGCATTCAGGGGCTGTCCTCAACGAGTATAACCGGAAGTTCTTGTAATGATCCACGAACGAACGAATACTGGCATCGTCACGCGGAACCTGGATGATCTCGAAAGCCATGTTGATGGAAGTGGAATGGAAGGGTGACACGAGAGTCTCGTCAAGTCGCACTTGCTCACGAGGAGAAGGGGAGTGAAACAGTACTGAAGAGCACAGAGGAACACAAGATCATGCGAGGGAAGAGCCACGACATTGAGATAGAGGGAAAATAGGGAATCTTGGAGGTATTTGTGCCATCTGATGAAGCTCTTGTGACTCACAGAATCTGGAGTTTGAAAAGCTACTGAATCATGCACCGTGCCACCCTCACACGGACCCTGTAAATAGCCTAGAGCTGGTGAGCTTTCAGTGGTCACAGCCCGCCCTCATGTCTCACAGGCCTCAGCCGCGCAGCCTTGCGCTACACATGGCGCTTCCAGCAGGAGGGGAGTGAATACCGCGACAGCTTTCCAACATCATGCTGCTTCCTTCACCCTTCTCGCGCATCTCATGCGATGGCATATTCGAATACAACCATCACTATGGAGAACGACGGTCACTTCGCAGACTTCGATGACGAGCATACCTTCAGAGAGAGCGAGAGGCACGCTGGTCTCGAGTCCACAACCAACTTCGTAGTGCAATTTGGAGAGGAGGGTGCCGAAATTGCTTTCAACTACCGGGCGGAGGGTATTAAGGATCTTTTGAAAGGTTCGCCTCCGGCAGAACGACCTGTTAGATGGATGTAGGTGGTTACGCTCTTCTCTCCAGTTCGAGTGCTAACGGGACTCCAACAGCAATATCTGGGCCCCTCATCAACAGAAGGAAATCGTCAATCTGCTTGGAACACACTACAAATTCTCTCCCAGGCTTCTTGCTATCATTGGTTCCGATCCTCCCGAGTCGAAAGTCCAGCAGAATAAACCGGTTGGCAGGTTCAAGGCCAAACTGTATAGGAAAGATGATATTGAGGTCGCGACCAAAGGCATGAGTGTTGATCTGCCTAATCCACGGAAGTCTGCACACAGTGGTATTAGTCACTACGCTCTTGCGAGGCAGATGATAAACTATCAGTCCCATGATGTTGGAGCACAATGTGAGGATCCTGTGTACTATGCATGCGTGCTTGACGCTGATATCAAGGAGTTCTTTGCGTGGGAGCCAATTGGATTCACGAGTTGAAGCCTCTGGCCAGCGAGAATGACCCAGAAAAAGTATCCGAGGGAAGACAGAAGCGTTTATATTCCTGGCTTGTCATATGTGATGACCGTACGAGATCCAATGCACCTTTGTTCCACGAAGTCTTCTAACAATCTGCAGATACCGTAATATCACTTCACGAGGATCCAGGCCAAGTCGATGATCCCGAGGATCTGAAGGCCATTCGTATGAACACATTGAGTGTTCTGAGCCAATTGTCAACACGTGGCACTGCGGATCCTATCTCGATGCAGACGGTCCGGCAAGCTTTGAAGCTGGATCCTGGTCAGGGACATCCAGGGCTTGAAGGGGCAAGCTTATTGTTCTACTACCTGTTT
This sequence comes from Cadophora sp. M221, assembly GCA_017366145.1. Taxonomy (NCBI): domain Eukaryota; kingdom Fungi; phylum Ascomycota; class Leotiomycetes; order Helotiales; family Ploettnerulaceae; genus Cadophora; species Cadophora sp. M221. Next base: position 29,383 of record JAFJYG010000038.1, on the reverse strand, counting down.
GATGACTGGCGAGCAGTCTACTCCACTGTCGCCATGTATCACAAACGGCTAGACGAGCTGGTTAGTATATATCTTCGGTCTGAGTACATTCAATTGACGAATAGCAGCAAGGTGCAATTCTCGATGAGGTGGTGCGTACATCTAAAATACTCCCTTTGAAACCCAACACTAACAGTACCAGAATCGAAAAGCAAACTCCTCACCAAATATCCAAATCATCCCAAGATTACATCTGCTTGGTCGCCAAATCAGACAAAACCAGCACTTGTACGAAGGCTACAAGAACCTCATTAAACGAATCCTCGAGCCTAAAACAGCAATGAGCCAAGGGACTGCTCCCTCTCGAACTCCAACTGGCTTCAGCATAGGTCCAGGGAGCAGAGGTGTTTCACTTGCTCTGTCTGCTGCGCAACGATTTGAGCGGTTAAGTGACAGACTTGAGTTGCTCATTTTGAGCGAAACGAAAGAATTCCTCGCCGAGAAGGATGCCTTGGTATCAACCGTACGTCCATCACCCTTTCTTAGCTACTTTTCCTGACACAAAAACAGTATTTCAACATCAACGCACAAAAGGACACCGAAGCCACCGCTCGCCTCACCCGCTCAGCCACCCTTCTCGCCAAACTCTCCGTCCTGTTCCTCCCAGTCAGCTTGATGACCAGCTACTTCTCGGTGCAAATTAAAGACCTCGAAGGTGTCTACACCACCCAAGACTACTGGTATTCTTTCGCCGTCCTCATGAGCATCTCATTTCTCTTCCTCTTCTTCTTCAGCAGGTTGCTGATGTACGTGACTGAGACTCTGGACGCTTGGGTCAAGAAGGCTTCGAAATCTGGTTTGCATTACATGACGAAGAAATTGCGGAAGAGGGATGAGGAGAAGTCGTAACTGTTGAAAATTTGGGGTGGGGTTAGCTTTTGCTCTGCTTGTGCTTATGATCTCGGCGTTTGGTTGGCTGGTTGGATGGGAGGAGGCTGGAAATACCATTTAGTCTGATACATATTACTTGCTGCTGGAATTTGATTTGCACATACAGAATCTAAAACCCCTTTCATAAGTTGCGATTTCGACCTTTTGGGGTTTCTGTCTTGCTTTCTTCAGTCCTGGTACTTCATCATAGTCTATACCGCTCTTCTTGGGAACGAAGTAGTCATCCTTTGTTTTGTTTCACATTCTCCCCAATTCACCTCTCATCAGCGGACGTGATTCCCCGTATCTCATCTAATCTCCCGTATCTTCTTGGACTCGTTTGATCCCTCCAACCTATTCGACTGCAAAGCACAAACAGACACCCATCTTTCTTGATATTGTTCCACAAAATAATCCTCACTTCGCTTGTATTTTGATCTATCCCAACACAATCCAAACATACACATATACATACATTCGTCTATCTACAGCCTACAAGTGAATTATCTAAAATTTGAAGCGGCAGAACCGCTATCTTAGAACGGTTTCTCTAGACCTCTTCACTTATCTATCTAGACCGCATTCCTCCATAAGATACTAATATCTTCCACTAATTACAAACCATCAGTGAATAATCTTAAACTCAGATACGCACAACCACGATCTTAACCTCATCTATCCAAACTCATTACAATCAACATAGAAACATCTATCAACCTATCTTCCTCAAGATCGCTATACCTAATCATGACTACCTTTCCAGAATCCTTAATAAATCCATCCATCACAAACCAACAAACCATCGGTGTTAATCTAAAATGAATCATGCAACAATCAAAACTCTAGCTTCAACTCACAGCTACCCAAACCCTCAAAATCTCACCTCTCATAACGAGAATAGCGAGTAGAAAATGTAAATGAAAATGACACAGCAAAGTCTGCTTCGTTAAACCACCCCTCAGATATCCAGTTCCAAGTCTGTAATCATAATCCCGCCTTCAATTCACTCACCTCACCTAGTTCAAATCCTCATCTCACAAACCGTATAATCCAGAAAGCTAAATCATTTCCTCACAGTAACATCTCGCTTAGTTGACTCTTCTAGCCCTCCCCCAAAAAAATCCGTACACCCACATCTGAATATGGAGGGCTATTTCTGACTTAAAATACAGCGAAGTTGAGCTGTTGAAGTTCTGTTCAGAACTTGTATTTTCAAAAGCTTACGGGGTAGGCCTTGAAATCGGTTCGTATATAATTTACACAGGCGTCTTTCTCTTGCCCAAGTTTTCATCATGCATGTTTGAAAGCCAGGGAATTACGTAGCACCTGGTGACACAAAGAATTGAAGGATATGTAGAGCCAGACTGCTATATTTGCAAGTTTTCGTCTATTCTGTCTGTCTGTTTGTCTGTATGTGGGAGCTAGCTACAGCAAAGCCCTATGTAAATCGTCGCAATCATCGAAATCGTTCAAACCCATGCCACGCATCCATGTTCCCGTCAATCATAGCCATCCTTCATTGCCATCATCCATCATGAATTTGTCTTGTATGCAAAGCAAATAAAAAGAAACACATCGCACGCAGTCTATAACTCAGCAAGCAACACTGTATAGCAAAAATCATAGCATCGTAAGCAATCGTATCCCCTCCTAGTTCTTTTGTGAAATGATGTGCTCTTGGTGTCCGTAGGGGTATTCCTCATCATCCTCTCCCTCGGCGTCTCGGTCAAGGTCATCCATAGCAGCTGGGGCGTCTACGACGATAGATTTGTAACTTCCATTGTTGGCGAGTCCGAGAGCAGGAGCTAAGAACATGTTGTTTTCCTCGGCAGTAGGCTCACTCTTGACCTTCTTGGAATTGTCTCCCTTACGGGGGGCTCGAGGTTTCTTCGCAGTTGGCGGCTTGACAGCAGATGATCCTGGTTCAGGACCCATGGTATCGTCATCATCGTCATTGACAGCAGCAGCCTTGCGTTTGGTAGGTGTTTTTCTCTTTCCAGCAGCTGAACCGGCTGAGCCTCCCTATTAAGATATTGTTAGCAATGTTCTTCACATAAAGGCCAAGGAAAACAATTACTCCACGACCAGCTCCGCCTCGACCTCGGCCACGACCGCGACCATTGCCACTTCGGACTGGAGTTTCTGCTGGAGTATCAACGTCAAAGTCCATCGCACCGTTAGCAGGAATGGGCATCGGTCCAATACTGCCATTGACCACACCCTTTGCACGAAGCTGCAACATGTTCGCCATCGCATCAAAGATAGTGATGGAACCACACTGCCGAGCAAATCCGTTATGATCAAAATCCCGAGGATTGTTCTGACCGGGATTTCCGCCTTGTCGATGGTTATTTACTGGAAGGCCTGGATTTTGGTTGAGGACTGCGTTCTGCAAAACACCGAATTGCCGAGCCATGACATGATTGCTAATTCCCAAGTAACCCACGGCTGTAGCGTTGTTGAGCAGAGCCACATTATTTGGGGTATCTGGTATCTTGACTGTGGCACTGAAAGTTGAGTCTGCGGACCAAACGAATTGACCTCCCATCTGAGATGTAGCGTTTTCAATCGATAGCAGGAGAGTGGTGTGGTGTCGAAGTAGCAAACCAAAGTCTTCCAGCTGCTTTCCGTAACCGTGCAAGGCCAAAATGGCAAGACCAGGCGTGTACTCGTAGTTTTCAACTTGTGGGGGCTCTGGCATCTTTTCCATAACGATGCGACGGCTCATCATGGGAGGAGGAGCGGCTTGATAACCATAGCCATTCATGAAACCGACACCATTGATCTGCCCTCGAGGATGATCGTTCGCTACAGAGAAATCCCGAATGAAGGGATCGAGAGATGCATTCAAAGCATAAGCTCGTCCAAGCTCGGCTCGATCTTGATTATAGGTGGCTGGAACGAAGTTACATCCATTGTTGACTGCTCGGCACCCGTTTTCACTCAAGCCCCTGGGTTGGGGGCCTTGGAATGGCGATGGCTGGCTGCTACCACGGGATGGTGAGGCATTGTCACTTGTAATAGAAGAAACGTTCAAGTAGTCAGCAAAACCGAAATCAATGTGACTGGCTTCTGGAGCAGCTGCGCGATGCAATTGCTGTTGACCTTGGTATCCGGACGACGTATGGCTAACTCTGGGAGTAGCTGCGTACTCAGTTGCGGGAGCCGGATTGTTTGCCTGAGCGTGATTTCGACCTGTAGAAAAATATTGTAAGCTTTTGTTCTGTGGGCAAATAACAAGGCAACTTCAGCCAATAGATTCTCCATTGTTTTGTCTTAGGGTAGCTGTTTTAGTTGTAAGTGCTTCATGGGAAGGCCGCAGCTCGAAGGCTTTGCAGGTTTGGAAATTGGAATTTGGAGTGGAGTAGAATCAAAATGAGGAGAGAACCGACCATTCAAATTGCCACCATTTCCCATGTTATAGTCGTTCTTGACTTGTGGACTGCCTCTAAGGGGGGTGATTGTAGCAGCTGAACCGCGACCAACCAAATTACTGCTTGCACCAAAGGTCGCAGAAGCAGAGCTAGTAGATCCCTGGCGCGCAGCGATCATGTTGGGGTATGGATTGGGATATGAGTATGGGTTCGGATTTCGATATGGGTTGGTTTGTCCATTGTTGTTGCCAGACATGTCGTTGTTTGTGACAGTGGAGGAGATATTGGTTTTCAGACCTTCCACAGCTTTCAGTCAGTATCAATGGCACTAATTAGATCTCCTCAAGGAATCCTTTGCCATTGTGGCATCTTCGCGGGTGGTAGGAAGAGATCGAGTGATGGACTTACCTGGAACGCTTTGCATGGCCGAAGCGGTTGCTTGGCTGCCAGCGGATCCATTGGAAGCTGTTTGGCTACGAGAAGCTTCAGAGAAAGCTTTTGTAAGATAGTCCTCCATGGCTCGCTCTTGCATGATCATATCAGGACAATGGTCGACGGCATGACCAGAGTTGAAGCAGTAGGTACATTTTTTGTGAGGGGCAGACATGGCTTCGCAGCTGTTAGAGAAGCGTCAGTAGGAGAGAATGGAGGGAGTAGGATTGAATGGCAATTGAAGGTATGAGGACTGTGTTGGGATGCAGGTAGGAGGGCGGAGGGAGTGTATTGCGGAGGGAGGAGGAGAAAGTGTGTGTTGGGGGTTTTATGGGAAATGGGAGAACGTGTGCGGGATACGCGAGAGGAAGCAGTTGTCCTAGGCTATAGAGTGAATGGAAAGAGGCTTACCTGGTCGGTTCCGAGTGCGGAAAGGGATGTAGTCCTATAGATTAGGCGTCGATGATGAGGAGGGAAGTATCTGGCGGATCCTCCCCAGGGCTTATGGCAAGAGGTGACGTGAAACTAAGATGAAGCGTGCCAAATGCGGACAGAGGGGAGATAGAGGAGGCTCCTGTCGGAGCAAGAGAGGGAACGAGGAGTGCTGAGGGGACCGAAAAGGGTATAGAGGCAGCTAGGAGAGCCCCAGAGAGCTGCGAGGGCTGTCTCAAAGTAGATTCCTATATCGGCTTTCGCTATTGCGTCACCAGCAATGGGTATTCCTCTGTGTGTACTGTGGGTAGACCTTTGGAGATTGGGTTGTTGATCTAGGATAGGAAAGAAGATGGTTGCATGGTGGGAGGGGGCCGGCAGTGAGCGAGGACGTCGGGAGCCAATACCATGAGCAAGGTCCCTTACGGCATTGAGAATCGGTTTTATCTTTCTAGCGAGAATTGGAGGTCTTGCTTATGAGGTGAGCTCTATCATGTGTTGGTTATTCTCGAATCTCTGTTGTGAGGTTTGAATTGCAGGTCCTTCAGAGTAGTTTCATTTTACAACTCAAACCACAAGACAAGAGTATCACCATCATCTACAACGTGGGTTCTAATTTCAGGAAGAACAGGTCACCTTAATAATGACGTGAGTGTATTCATACAGCAGAGGCATTCGAAGTGCTGTGAAGCTTGAATTGCAAGTCTTATGGAGTCGCAATTTATGTAGCTCAAACCACAAGATGAGAGTGTCACTGCCCTGTTCATGAATATGGCCTGGAGAAGAACCAAAGACTTCCACTATCATAGGTACCAGGTGAGCGTTTCCATAGGTTGGAAGAATTTGAAGTGTTAGGTGCAGCGGATATGCAGGTTTTTGAAAGAATATGATGCAACTCAAACCACAAGATGAAAGCATCGCAAGGATTTGCCAACTAGCGTTTATATTTGGAAAGAACCAACTAGTTCAGGGAAAAGGTGGGCGTTTAAATACATGAAAGCATTCGAAGGGCCAGCTGGAGCTTAGGAGGCTGCGGACAAGTCATTCGAAGCCCTTTGAAGTCCTGGGTACATCTCAAAAGACATCGCGAGAATCCCACCATCAATAGTACAACCTGGTTTCTCAATCAGGTAAGAACTATTGACTTCTATCACAATATGAGGGCTCTCTTCTGATGAGAGTATGTTAAGGACCAGTTGGAGCTCAAAGTGCAGTTAGGTCATTTGGGCCACTATAGCTAGCCTGGACCACCAGGTGAGGATCTCATGACCACAAGTGACCTGGCTTCTAGACTCGAATTGTAAGGCGCTATGTCCTTGCAAGACTAAAGTGCTTGAAAGGGGCGTAGGAAACTCGGTGGCGAGTCAACAAGACAAGAGCTTCACGACGACAGACTCTCAAACTTCAATTCTGACATAACATGGATTAAAGATTAGGACACCAAGGTGAACCAAATCTATGATAATTTAGACGCTATTGTTATGCAAAGATTTCATTAAAGAGGATATCAGTGAGTAAGTCTTTGAATGACTTTACGCATATTAATCACGCCACGAAAAGGGCACTTTAAAACAACAGACAATTAAGCTTCTAGTTTAAGCTGTGATTAAAGATATCTAGTTATAAAGAGAAAATACCTTTAAGTTGTAAGCAGTTTCAGAATTAAATGGGGCCTCCTTATAGGTGACATGAGCACTGGTGCTATTGTTTTGAGAGCCTCACTTGAGTTCAAACTCTCAAGGAAACATGGGGAAACCTTAAGACACCAAAACATACGTACGTATATCAAACCAACAGGGTCCGAGCAAAATAAACCAAATCCTTCGTGTAATCCAGTAACAAACTTGACCAAATGCTCCAAGCTCCAGATTGTGTTTGTTTTGAAAACTCTGTGCTAAACATCTCGCCTCGAATTAACCGAGACCGACTAGGACCACCACTTCTACAAAGGAACAACCGAGGAAGTGAATCACTTGATTTCACCCTTGGTCACTTACGGCCCTAAAGTAATAATCGGAATAGATAGAGAAGTCTGGATGAGATGCAATTCGCTTGTAAAACACACTCAGACTCTTGCGAATAATGGAAGCTGGCTTCAGAGGGAATTTTCTAAACCAGTCGGCGCAAAACAATGACCGGTGAACTTTGAAGGCATTTCTTAGAGGATTCTGGAAACTCGTATTTATCCAAGTAGCATAAGTGCTCAGAAGGAACCAGGCAACAGGATCGCACATTTTCGTTACCAGCAGACGTAAGTCAAGCATCTGTGTATTGCAAACAAAAGACGATTGGATGTTAAAACAGGGGGAAATCGGGGTACAGTAAAGAGATGAGTTCATAACACAGAGTCTGCTGTGCTAAGCTAGACTTGCATTTGATACTTCTAGGTAATGCTCAAAGGAAGGCTCCTATTCCATACAATAAGAGTCAAGGTATCGTACCGTGCCATGCTGTGCCCATCCCCATGCTTATGCCTCCTAACGCCGGTAATGCAATGCAGTACGCCCAATCCAAACTCCAAGCGATGTCACCTATAATCACAATTCATCATCATGGGCAAAACTTGGGGGTTCTTCATCCAAATCGAACCCCGAATCCTCATCAAAAGTTTGGAGGTCTTCCTCCTCCAGAGTTCCAACGAACGCACGTCTGACGAATCGGAGCCAGACTTTGTTCTTCTCATGCTGTCGATGGTGTTTCTTCTTCTTGTGCTTCTTGTGTTTCTTCTTCTCAGCTTCAACTTCTTCGTCATCGTCGTCATCACCATCACCGCTATAATCGTCTTCATTCTCGAGAATCTCTTCGCCTTCGCTGGACTCCTCATCAAACTCCTCGTCATCGAAAGATTCGTCAATCCGATCGCCCTTTTCAGGTTTGTACTGCCCTATCCTGTGAGCAAGCTTGATGTAGCTTCTCACAGTCAAGTCTTTCAACTTGTAAATGGGGTCCGTGAAAGTATCGTATTCAACTTGAAATCGGAAAGGCTTTGGATGGGGAACCTTATCCTTTGGATGCTTTCCTTTATGCTTGCCCTCGTGCCATTTATCCGTGTCTGCGTCCTCGTCTCCGATGTAGTTATCATGGTTGATGTAGGTTAGATTGGCAAAGTATTGAGTGTAGCCCAGCAAAGTCAAAGATTGGGGAGAGTACGCAGGCCCAGGTGGTGAGCTTTTCGAGGGCGGAGATGGAACAATGAGATCCGGGTTCTTGGGCTTCTTTGGCTTCTTGTGCTTTTTCTTCTTTTTGGCAATTGATTCCTCGTCATTATCTGCATCCTCGTTGTCTGTATCGTCGGTGGTTGGGTCGAATACCTCCTCAAGCCAGTTCATCTCTTCTCCTTGGTCCAAGGCTCGTGCGTTGGCCCAGGTTGCTGAGAGGTCGAGTCCACTGATGTTATACTCCATGACTCGAAGAGTGGGGAAGAAGTTAGGAACAATGCTTGGGCTGACATGAGTGACCTGGAACCGCTCTCCCCATGGCCCACCGATCTTCTTCAGAGCCCTGTCCTTCTTGCTCTTCTTACCCTTCTTGCCTTTATGCTTCTTGCTGAGATCATCTACCGAACCATCGTCCTTGAATGCAACATTTGGGTTTGGCAAGCCCGACCAATCTGCCCGAAGTTCTTCGAGATAATCGTTGGCAGACTCGATTGAAAGCTCCTCGTCCATCAATGTGCGTATTGACTCAGTCTCAGATGCATCTCCACCAGCAATGACTAGATCAATATGCTTCTTATCTTGCAGCATGAAATGGTCGATGTTCATGTGCCCGAATAACCCTCCAACGATGACATCTCGGTATTGATCCAGCCACAGTGTGTATTTCTGCCAGCATGTCTCGTCCCAGAGCTGCTTGCTCTCCGTTCTCGCTGGTGGGACATGGCCAATGAGAATTGCCTTCATACCACGATCTCGTATAAATTGGAGCTGGATTCGGAGCCATTCGAAGTGTTCGTAACCTGGCTCGGATCGTAGGGCACAGCCATCAACTGCCGCATTGTGATCGAAGAAATAGAGGGTATTCAAGCTGAACACAGCCAATTTCTTCGGGATGACTTCGACAAAGTACCAACCTCCTCTCTCAAAGCCATGCCTCTGCTCTTCTGGTATGAACTTGCTCCAAATATCGGTATATGTCTTCAGCCATTTGTTCGGCCCCGAGAGAAGAATATTATGGGGAAGAATGTCATTGTTGCCAAATGTAGAGATGATTGGGATTGCGAGATCTTTCTTGGGATTGTTGTCGGTACTGAAGACTTCCAGAAACTTATCTGCGATCCACCTATTCGTATCGAGGACCTCGTTGGCGTTTCGAGGAATCTTTTCGTCGCTATCGTGCCGCGCAGAGTCGCCCGTCCATATGACGAAATCGATGCTGTCTTTGATATTCTCTTCTATCCACTTGAAGGTCGCGTTTATGAGGGCGAAGGGTGTATCGCAATCTGATGTTTCGGCGCCATATGTGCCTGCCAGGCCCGTGCCTCTGTGACATGCATCTTCCTCCTCGGTGGAAGAATGGACTTTGTAGTGAGGGTCGGGATGGAGGTCTACAGACTGATTAGCCAGGCCCACGAAAGATAAGATCCAGATCAGCCGCCCACCTGTGATATGCAGAAACCTGCCATGCAATCGTCGTGAGGCTTGTACCTGTTCCTGTGGATGGTCCTGACCCTCCAATGGCACCTGCAGGACGGATTGTGTATCGCCGATGGGTGTCCCATGCGAAAAATTCAGCAGACAAGCAGCTGCTAACAATATTGCGGTTGGACGCATGGCGTCACAGTCTGGAGAAAAGAATACCTAGGGTAGGGTATGATACTTAGGAGGAATGCTCATTCTTGAACGAATGAGAGAAACGAATATGGTGGAAAAGGAGAAGCGTTGCTCTGGCTCTGTTGATATCCGCTCTCGAGCTGAGCGCCTGAGCCCTGGGAAGGTACGGTGACGTTCGTGGCTGCTGCTCCTTGCTGGGATTTTATGAACGGTGTCCCCAGAGTCAAAGCTTTGAAACCTAAGTCTTGAGATTCCCAAGTATCTCTAAAAGTAATGGAAAGCTACCGTCGTGGGCACAGCTACCTTGATGTATTCTTGGACTTCGACACCCACCCGTCCTACTATTGCAGCCCTCAAGGTGTCAATGTCTCACTCACCCACTCGTCCCTTTGAAGGAAGTCATTTCATCCAATCACACATCCACGTGTAGAACATCGAGTCAGATGTATCGCTGACGCTCGCTGGGTAGGTAGGCTCTGATGAAAGTCACCATCCAGCTTGCGTGGGGATATACTCACGCGACCGTGTTTGAGCGACTTCTTTATCGTCATCACATTTGGTTGAGTTGTGTTGCGTGAGATGCAGATGCAGATGGAGATGCATCATGAAGGGTCCTCTTAATTGCTCGGTTATTACCCTCACCAACCCAGCCCAGCCCAGTCAGCAGGCAATACGAACACAATTGTCACCACCTACCTAGGTAGTCTCGGGATGGCTAATAATAATAATATGGCGTCATCTTGTCAACTTATTCACCTGTCATGATATTTCGAGTCTGCTTTGAGGTTCTCACAATGTTCTAACACTCTTCGGGGAGCCAACTTACCTAGGTAGTCTGGCAGGGTTCCGTTTCTGTCCCCAGACCAGAGTCTCTTAGCCAGCTAAATCTGAAATAAAATATTCAGTGCTGTAGTAGTTCTTGAACTGGAAAATCAAAGTAATTACTGTTATATACTTGAATGAATTGTAAAGAAGCATGTGGCGTATTTGGTTGTGTCTCGAAGTTTCGTCCAGCAGAGCAGTAGCGCAGTCTATGGCCAGAGGCCCAGAACTCTAAACGGACTTCCTAGATTAAACAATCAAGGCAAGACATTTAGCTAAAGACTCGGGAGATGAAAGACTTGCAGAAAACGATAAATAAGTAACTCTCTTGCATCAGACTGAGTCACTCTAATGCATCATCCCGTCGCTACTCTCCAGACATGCGAGGGTTGGCTAAGCCCTAGCCAGGCCAGGGTGCCAAACATCCCCACCAAGAGGCACCCGCAAATCTATTATTTTTAAATTTTAAAATAAGAGCTCCAGTCCCATCGAACAAGCAAAGTTCAAGGCGTTTTGGCTGAGTGGTTATAGCGATAGACTAGAAATCTATTTCCTTCGGGAGCGTAGGTTCAAATCCTGCAGACGTCGACTCAACTTTACTTTTTGTTTTTTTATTATCTTTTTTATTCTAGTCTCTCACACAGACATGATATTATTCGTTGTTCTGTTACCGTTCGTGGAATATGGGTTTTTGCCTTTTGTTGCGGTCCCGAAAAGACGGCGAGGGGAGCTTCAAATAACGTAACACAATCAAAAATCTTTCAGCCTACATACCTAAGGTATAGGTATGACAAGAAGCTCCTGATTTAAATACGGATGTAATCAAAGTGAGAGTCCCATCCTGACACTTTTATATCTACTTAGACAAGCTACTATGCAAAGTTCTATTCCTTAAGCGAAATGGTTATTGGCCTCTCTGCCATCTTACCTTTATTCCATACCCACCTTTCAAAACCGCCCCAAAACCCGACTAAAGGCACTTTCAACATCCCGAGCAAACAATTGAATTCTATTTGTTTATATGCTACCCTTCTTCTATATATCCCCACTATTCTACCACATACCAAAATCCAACATTAATCCCCCACTCAGAACGCCTGCAAATAATTCTCCTGCCATCTCTTTTTGTCCCTCAAAAGCACTGGCTGGTATTTATACACATCCAAAAGCCCTCCCGCACCACAGAATTCCTTTTTATTCCCACTACACAGCATATTACAGCTGGTGCTCGCAACCAGGACGGCTGCAGTCGGTAGGGTTGACGCACAGTAGCATTCGCTCGCTATTTGTCTCGTTAGTAGTTATCTCCAGAAGGGATTCGGATTTGATGTTTGGAATGGAATGAAATGAGTCAAAGGGAGGGAGGCTTACCATATTCGATGCCAGCGTACGTCCCATCCGGCATATTCGACTGACAGAACGCAACGCACGATTCCACAGACATGTTCGTCCCATCCGCATACATCACAGCTCCCAGTAATCGACCCCCGGCTGCTTCTTGGAAACACCCCTGGTAGGCGTATTGCCCAACACTCGCCGGATGCGATGGGTAGACGTAGGCTGTATTATTAAACACGCTGAGCCTGCCAGGTCCACCACAAAGCTCGAGATTGTTCCCATTGCAAGGCATGCTGCAGTCGGTGTTTCCAAGTGTCGCCGGGCTGGTGATCTGGTTGGCGCAGTAGCATTCTGATGAGTATTCGATTCCGGCGAGGGCGAAGTTGTTGGCTGCGCAGAAGGCCTGGCATGATTCCACTGTCATGGAGTCACCAGATGCGTAGCCTGCTCCCGCGAGAGTTCTGCCATCAACTTCATTGGCACAGCCCATGTATTTCCACGAGCCGCTCATTTGCCCTGGAACGGGTGTACCAGTCCATAGAGGTGGAGGACCTGTCATCGTAGCGACTTTCGTGGAAGAGCTGGTTTTGGAAGAGGTCCGGGAAGATGACGGTACTATATTTTTGTCAGCCCTGATATATGGACACCTATAAGGAAGTTTGGAAATTACCAGTAGTTGTCGAACGCAGGGTTGTGGAGGCTAAGAAGGCAAAATTAGCTTTGATGTCTAAAGAGATAACGATATCGATTTGCACTTACAGCTTAGCTTCGCTGTCGTTGAACTGCTCCGTGTTGTTGTGGATGGTATGGTACTAGCTGTGGAGGATTTAGTCGATGTTCCAATCCGTGAGGTACTTCGGGAAGACGAAGTTGAGACTTTCGACGATGAGCTTCTGACAGATGTCGTGGATATCTGTGAGGACTTGACTGAGACTGTAGATGTCTTCGAGCTGGTCGAACTTGATCGCCGAGAGCTGGAGCTGGTAGAAAGTTGTGACCTACTTGATGAAGAGCTTTTGGTGGATGTAGACAGCTTGGAACTACTCGGACTGGGCTTCACGGAGCTCGAACTAGATGAGCGCAACGAAGATGTCGAAACAGTGGTCGATCTGGAAGAAGTCGTAGATACCTTGGAACTTGAAGTGAGTTTAGAGCTGGTGGTAGAAGACCGCGAGCTGCTGACGGATGTCGTTGAGGAAGCTGTGGATGACCGGGAACTAGTTGTCAGTTTTGTGGAAGAGACCGTTGAGCTGGATCTCGTGCTGCTTGTTGAGAATCGCGAGCTGCTGGAGGATGCCTTTGTTGAAGATGTGGAAAATTGGGAACTCGACGACTTGGTCGGGAGCACCGAAGTGGTGGTTGGCAAGGTCAAGCTGCTCCTTGAACTGGTGGTTGATGATCGAGAACTGCTTGATGACACTGTGAATACCGACGACGAGCTAATCCGGGTCGACAAAATGACCGAGCTAGAGGAACTGCTGACAATTGGAGCAGCTTGATAGATGTTCAATCGTGCTCCACCACCGCAATATTCGAGTGGATTTGCAGCACAGACTATCGAACATCCATTGATAGTCGGGTCAGAACTAGCTTGCATGACACTGCCACTTCGAATCACATTTCCACAATAGCCTGGAGGAAAATCGATTTAGTAAAGGAAATAAGGTAATAATAGCTCAGACTCACATTCTTGCCCATATTCAACTCCAAAATAAGTGTATCCGGCACAGGCTGTAGCACAGGTCTCGACATCTGTGTTGGGACCTGGTATTGGGAGGAGGACACTGTTCAAAGCACGTCCTGTGGTGGCCTCAGAATAACAACCACCATACGCCCACCCTGGTAGATTTGTGACAGTGATTGGCCCAGTTGGTGTTGGCGGTGCTGTCGAAGTTGACACCAAGGGGCTAGAGACGGTCCTCGAACTTGTTGAGGCACTTGTAGATACAGGCCTTGTTGTGCTGAGAGTCTTGACTGTGCTTGTACTGGCTGGTATAGGTTCATTTCCGTCGAGTATGAATAAATTGAGGCGACTTCCACCTCCGCACCATTGAAGCGGATTACCTTTGCAGACCATATTGCATCCATTGACTGTGGGATCTGAGCTGGTCTGGTTCACTGAGCCAGCACCGAGTATGTTCCCACAGTAGCACTTAACTGAGTCAGCATGGATTTAATAAAGTAAGATCAGAGAGCCTACCTGGTTTGCGTACTCCATTCCCCAGTATGTGTAGCCCTGGCAAGCTGTCATACAGCTCTCTAGATCAAACCCACCCACGGGCTCCGGTGGTGTTTTATCACTCAGGGCACGACCATTCGTGCTTTCACTCCAGCAGCCCAGAGATTTATAGTTTCCGACCTGCTTTGGAACTTGAGGACCATATAGAGCTGGATCGGTGCCTTTGGTATATTTCGTGGGGTCGTAGAAGACGGAGACCCACCCGGTTGCTCCACATCTATCATTGGAATCTCCTGGGCAGGCAAAGTTGCAGAGTGTATCAGTCGGATCAAAACTTGCGAGAGGAGGAGGAGTGTTGCCACACCTATGAAATCAGTAAGTAGCTTTAAAGACTGTTGTGATAGCTTACCAGCATTCTGTCCCAAATTCCGTGCCGGAAAACGCATACTTACCAGCCGCCAAACAAGCAGTCTGGCAGACTCCGTTGCTGTTATTGTCACTCGGAGCCAATGGCTCATTTGGAAACAGTCGAGGGCCATTTGTGCTCTCCTTAAAGCAGCCTAAATAATTGTATACAGTCTGGCCAGTTGAGTTCACCGGACCAACTTTATTGGAGACAACTGTGCCGGTGATTTCGATGACATGAACTCCCCAAGTTAGATCGTTAGCGTTGAGAGTCCAGCTATTGTTGAGAGTAAGATCTGGTTGATTATATTCTTCCGTGTTGGCAACGAAGAGGACTTCGCCGTATGCACAAGTGCCGGTAGCTATCAGCTGGGATTCGTGCAACATTGTTGGATCGCTGATATGAAAGACACCATAGGGAGGCTTGCTCTTTGAGATTTGCAGGGACGAGCCTCCATTGTTGCAAAGGCGGATTTGGCGTGATGATGAACTACCAGGAGCAACTTTGCCAAAGTCCAAGAGGAGATTTGTCTGAGGCAGCCAACCGCCGTGGCCATTGCTGATGGAGAAATTCGCAACCGGCGCTGTGGATGCTGATCCCTCCAAAGTTACGCTCACTGACCCACCGTCCGACCTAGAAGGCATTAGTGAGAGCATCTTTGTGCAGCAACAGAATTTTGGCAATGTGCTTATTGAAATGAGAATGCTTACCAGACTTGCCAATAGGTATTGTAAACCCCTGTCCCGGTGGTAGGGTAGAAAGCTGCATCAACAGAGACGGCCTTGTTTGCTGCAATCTTGCTTCCAATAGCAGGTAGTGTGACTGCGGAGAACCCTATCATTTTGGGCGGTTAACATTGCATCTTCGGATAACTGGAGAGCATCGAGGCTGAACAATTTCCGTCTCCGATGAAGCGAGTTACTACACTAATTAAGGTATACGATTGACTTTCAACATCAAAACTGAGGCTTCCTTAATCCGGATCTCAGCTCTTCGTCTAAAGTCAATGTCCTGAAATGATTTAGAGACTTTAAACAGACTCTCAGTCATGGATGTACCTAAGTGATAACGAGATCGAATGGTAAATACCTACCTCAGGTACCCGTGTACCTCAGCAGTTATCGCTTCGCCGGAGACGAATTTGGCCAGCCTCGAATGTGATGAAATAAACATACCTGGTCCCATATCCCACTTTCCATTCTTGATAGTACTGTTGACATACGTTGGCGAATTCTGCAACTTGTCGCCCGTGTAGGAGTATCCTAGAATAGTAAGAGGACTTAGTCCTTTGTTGGCGATGGTAACAACACCTGAATTAGGCTCGATACTGCTAGGATCTAAGACAATAATTCCACCGAAGTCGACAGTCGATGGAGTGACGGCGAGGAACGGTTTCGTAGATACTTGAGTGCCTATCAAAGAGATAGGGAAAAGGGTGGCAAATCCAGCGACTGCATTCGTTGTGAAGAGAGTGAGTGGCGTGCTCTTGATACCAGGGACAACATTGCTGTATGACGCATTGTCGTTGTTTATGACTTGGACATTGGTGAGGTCCCAAGTCACCGGAATGGAAAATTTTGCGCCCACGGCGAGGGGCCCTTTCGGAAGACTGGCGTTGCTTGCTTGGAAGTAGTCATTCTCGATATCGAGTCCATTCAGAGATGTGATAGCAGCAGTTGCGGTGCAGTTGACGATGCGTGAAGCTTTGGCACCAAGAGCAACTTGTCCAAAATCCACAGGCGAGGTGCAGTTGAGAGGTAAGTTGACCGGAGATCCGAGACAGTAGAGAACACCATTTGCGTCTGTGGTATAGACTCTTCCATCGCCAAAAGCAGGCCGTTGAAACTTGTTCGCTCCTCCGATTTGGGGCATTGGAATACTTTTCATGACACCGTTCTGTGGGACAGCATACCAAGCACGGATTCCTGCATCAGGATCGGTCATCCAAAGTACTGCGGTTCCGGGTTGTCCATCAAGCGACGTGATCGTCGGAACACCGACCCCAACTCGGCCAGCAGATATCTCATTGGTTTCGGCGACCTTCGAGAATTGTGGTACACCTCCAGAGGTAAAGCCAAGTTCGTAGACATAGGTCGGATATCCAACAGGCGTCACATAGATGTATCCGCCTTCGAGCGGGTATGAGCCAGCAGCACCAAAAACGGACTTTCCTGTGGGGATAGTCTGGATGATACCGTCCGTCTGACCAGCTCCGAGCTTATATCCTCCAAGGTTATTAGCGTTGACAATGTATATCTTGCCATTCTTTCCCGCTGTCACGGCCATCTTGTCGATACTACCTCCAGAGAAAGTTGCCGGGTCGAGAAGAACAAGTCCACCAGCGCCGAAATCTTGATCATTTCCATCCATGTTGATGTAGTCATAAGGTTGAAAATAGTCGGCCAAGGTTAATCCGCCCGTAGAAGAGTCGACAGCCAAATTGATTGCCGATTCTCCAAGAGTTCGACATCCACTCGAGCCCGAAGCTGGGGCACCAAAGTTTTCATGGCCCACACCATTTCCAGAAACAACAAAGAGTCTCTGTCCATCGGTTGCAGGACTCATCCCGCTCATCCAGATTCCAGCCTCGCCTCCACCTCCTCCTTGTAGTAAATTGTTAGTTTGGGCTGTGAGCGGACCACTCTCGACTGCAAATTGGGTGACGATTTTTGCCTTGTTGATATCAACGCCAATGACAATTCCGGTGTAGTTGAATAGATCACAATGCCCACCAAAAGAGCCATACACAACGGATCCAATTTGAGTCAGGGAAGGTCGTTGTAAAATGACACCACCATGGAAGTATTTTCTTGGATCGTTGTCGGCCTTGGATCCGTCAATGAGAACCGGTGGGTAGACATCAGCTAAAGTGTTAATATTGACAGCATGGAAGTAGTAGACTCCGTTTGCCGTTCCAGTATTCCCAGGGACACGGAAATTTGGGATGTACGTCTTGGCGAAGAAGTAAACAGTGTCTGTAGATGGGTCGATGACCGGGGTGCCAATGATTCCTATGGAATCTGGGATGTCTATAAACTGTGAGACTGGAATACATAACGACGAGGCATGAGACTGTTACCTGCACATCCAATATCTGACTGCAAGAAAGGTGTCTGGACTTGGCGAGAGTTGACCAAAGCTCCTGTTTTGGCGTCAAGAGTTCGGATCCAGTTTTGACTTGATGCCATGAATAGAAGTTGACGCCCCCCTGCAAGTGGTGTGTAGGTCAAAGGCTTTGCGTAGAACTGCAAAGCAATACATGTAAGCTGATTGGCAAGCAAGGGAATTATCCAGTCCATTATTGCGGGGTACAAAAAAGCAATTTTGTGCGTTGATAGCTACTCCGGAATATACACGAACCTGTTCCTTTGGATTGAACGCGACTTTCCAAATTTGCCCAAACGCTGAAGAATCGATGACACTCGGGTCCATATTATGATTAGGTCTTTTGTAATTAGCATCGAGATGGCTCGGTCGGGGTCTTAACTTACAGGTAGCCAGATTGAGAGACATCGGCATCTCTGTATTCATCGTAAGATGCAACACCAAGAGACTGACGAGCCATCGCCAACGCGGCGATGAGTATTGAGAAGCGCATAACGAGTGTAAGTAGCTTGCGCTAGGTAACGACAGTGAGCAGGAATGTTGAGTATTAGGTATTAAACGAGCGTGGTTCCAGGCTGGGTGACTTTTGTCAAACCAGATTACTGGGTGTAGGAGTCTAGATGATTGATGGTATGGCCAACTTCATAACGAGGATGATGAAGCTGTGATTAGGTCACCAAGAATCGTGTCGAGTCTCGAACAACAAACAAAGCGATAGTCAAGCTGCTGGCGATCATGTCGAGTAATGACGGGTACCTGCTTGATAAAGCCCTTGACATATAGGTACGTTGTCAGAATACACAAGATAAAAATGAAGTCGCGAAAATGCACGATAATCGAGAACGCAAAGAGCAGCAATAGAAGGCGTCTAGACTCAAGGAATGGCTAAGAAAAGGCTTAGCTCAATTTCAATATCCCCTGGTGTCTATCCCGCGATTGTGCAAGAGGCGTGAGCATGTAGCTGCTGTATCAGGCCATCTAGTAACGATAAGGATCAGATTGATCGATATCAACTCCAGATGAGGTAAGGTCCTAACGGCATCTACTGCAAGAAGACGCTTTTATGATCTAAATTCAGATGCAGCTTCCCGATTCGCCACTTGGGAGTGAAGTCGGTTCCAGCCCCTGAATCAAGCCTGGGTTCATGCAGCTCGACGACTCCCAATTGGCGCTGAGCCGCATGCAAAGAATCGATAAAATGAAGAAATGAAGCCAAGAAGAAGTCCAAACGCCAGAAAAGTGTATGAGGCAAGTTCCGGGAAGCTGAGATGCCAGCCCAGCCTGAGGAACTGGATTTGCCATCATGCATGGCAGCCACCGAGAAGAGAGTCGGGTTCTTGCATCTAAATAAATGGGTTACACGCTCTCGAGGAACACAACAAAAACTTGACAGCAGACTTGATTCTCCGTTTCGACACGGAAGGAAGGAAAATCCCCTATCCGCGCTGAACCCCGGGAGAAATTGTCGTGAGGCGTCGACTCCAATCTGTCAAGTCCGTGCAATTTCACAAAAAGACGCCACGGCTGACCATCGCCTCTTGGATTCGTAACGCCTCCAATTTCTTTGCGCCGCTTGATCCAAGACCACGACAATAGCTTGATTCTTGCCGGGAACGCTTCGGCTTCATGGAGAAAACGTTGAGGCTCAAGAGGTTTAAGAAGTTCTGTCGAACGAGGCTGTCGGGCCAGCAAACAACACTTGCTGGCCAAGCTTTGTGGCGCTTTCTACATCTCGGAATGCATGGGCTGTGTTAAGGCTCAAGGGGCAAAATACAAGCTTTGAGGCGCTCGGGTGTACCTGCTTTGTTCCCTTGCATTCTCGAGATGTGAGTCGTCAAAAGAGAAGCTGAAGCCTGCAGTTTCTATAGCGGGTGAATGCATCCCTTGATCAGTCGCTCGCTGCTGTACCTCGTACTCATGCGGTATTGCGATCGGAATATGCATAGCCCTGAAAGCTGCAGAGAGATATCCGGGTATTGACCGATAGTAATCTTGGGCTTGAAAGCATCATTTTAAATAATTTCTTCGGGGTGTTTAGGTCAATTTAGAATTCCGAGAAACTGCATTTTGATCTAGATGCTGACTAAGAATTTTGATGTCAACTCCCTGGTGCGTAACAGGACTATATCCGATTGTGACTTAAAGTTATCAATCACTATCTATCTAGATAATTAGACCATTGAGCTTACATTCTATACTCATAACTTTAGCTCAGACTTGACAACATCTTCAGAATTCCTGATCTTATCTAAACATGTGCCTAAACGTCAACTCACTCAACCCCCAAGGCTCCCAAACACTCCTTCTCCTCTTACCACAAATAGGATCTAATATCCTAAACCCCCATCCATCTTCGTACCACCTCCCTATTCCCGGCCTCTCCCCTCCGCCACTATCCTTCTCGCAGACCCGATACTCACACACCCAAAACAGCAAAGCAATCCAAATCAGGCCATCACCCAGCGGGTACAAGTACACAGCCCTCTACCTCACCCACAAAATTCCCGGATGTGGTCAGCCCCTCCCTCCAGCTGTCTTTTCGTGAGTAGGATGCAGAAAGCTCAGGCTCCTTGCCGCCACCCGGGAGGGAGCTTCATGACATACCTTAGGCTTCGGGATTTTACATGGGCATGACGGATTGGATTATTGTGTAGAGGATCTCCCGAAGTGGGGTTATGGCTAGCTGATGGAGAGGTTTGGGATGCGTGAGTTTTATTGAGGAGTTGGGATGTGGATATGAGAGCTGTGAAGACTTTTGCTGTTGCGGGAGCTGGTGGTGTGTGGATTCGATTTGTTGAGGATGTGAGCGTTAAGAGTAGGAATTAGAGGGGGAAAGTGAGAACTTGTGCCGTGGTTAGAGTATTGGATGATGGTGAAGAGGAATGTTGAGAAAGGGGTAAGCATTGAGGGTCGGGAATCCTGAGAGCAATCCAAGTTGAGAAGAGACACGAATAGGATATCTAAGACCCAGATCTCTTTGCAAGGGGTATCAAGTGTTGGATTGAAGGGAGTGATATACCGGAGGAATATGTCAATCTTGATTGACTGTGTAACATTCGCCTCGACTGTCACTTCCGAGGAACTTTGGTAAGCGTCTTTTGAAGAGAAGAGACTCTACCACCCGTCTTCACAAACCCGCCTATAACTTCCACCTAACCACATACCCAAACACCGTCCTCCTCAACTCCTCATCCCCTCTATCCTCCACAAACATAACCTTCTCCATCTTCTCCTCCAGCACCTTCTCAACCACAAAGCCCCTCTCCCTCACCAGATCAAAGAACGCCATATCCTTCTCATACAACCACGGTCTATACGGCGTAAAGAAGACCAACGCTTTCGAATCCTCACTCTTCCGCAACGTGTTCTCAATCGTCGCAACCAACTTCCCATGCTCCGAATGATTAAACAATAAATCCGCCAAGATCAACACCTCAAACCCCTTTATCTCACCACTCTCCGGTAAATGGGCAAGTAAAGGTTTCGCATCAGCTCCCCAGCAATACCCTTCAGCTACCAACGCTCTCTCCCCTTTCTCTTTTCCTTTCTCATCCTTTTTTCCATCCTGCACTTGAACACCGTAGAAAGTATCAACATTCATCCATAAATTCCCCACGAGATCCGGATCCGGATAATCCGTCACGACGACCTTCCTCGCTCCCAGAACGGTACATACTA
This sequence comes from Cadophora sp. M221, assembly GCA_017366145.1. NCBI lineage: Eukaryota > Fungi > Ascomycota > Leotiomycetes > Helotiales > Ploettnerulaceae > Cadophora > Cadophora sp. M221. Next base: position 7,936 of record JAFJYG010000038.1, on the reverse strand, counting down.
GACTCGGAAGGCCGGCTCCGGCACCGAGTTCGAGGACGGTCTTGTCTTTGATGAGAGATGGGTTCTTCTCGAGGTAGGTGGAGATCAGACGGCCTGCATTCCAGAGATGGTGGCCCCAGAGTGGGTTGTGGCCTACGAGGCGGACGGTGAGCGTTTGGCCGGAGAGGAGGGTGTGTAATTCTGTTGTGGGTGTTGGTGAGGGTGGGTAGTAGTCTGCTGGCTCGGTGAAGAGATCGAGGCCGCTGTCGAGGGAGTCGTCTTGGTCTGCCATGGTGTTGACAACCCTGGGTGAGCCTAGACTGCTCCTGGATGAATAGGCGATTCTTGAATAGGGGGGTGAATCACGTGGGTTGGTGGAAGGTGAGATGTTTCAAGCTCTCAAGGTTGGCTGGAGTTGTGTTAGCTTCTCTGGTCTCCGATTTGGGTTCTTGTTTCGTTTTCTCGGGACCGAAACGTAGAAATGGGAAGGTTAAGCTTACTTGTTATTGGCTTGGGAATGTAAGTGGAACGGGGTGTGGTGTGATAGCGTGCTACCCAGATAGGTAGATCTCGGTCGTCGGCAATTTGATGTACCTGGATGGGGAGATGTCTTTTGAGGCTGTCTTCAGGGTGACTTGTGTGCTTCGGAGAAACCGATCAGACCATAGGTATTGACCTTTTTGTCTCGTAGAAGAGTTGCGAGCGATGTGCTTTTTTATTTGGACCTCCTTCTCTCAGCCTGTGTTGATCCTGCGATCTCGAAGATAATCGAGCGATGAAGTTTCCATGTTTTTCCTAAGCGAGAATTTGGTGGGAGGACTAGCTGGACCCTATTTGGTGCTCCGAGACCCTTCAGATGCGGCAGTTGAGATGAAAAACATAACACGCAGAAAATGCGTACACTTACGCGATGTAACTGTCAAGTGTTTCTTTTCAAATTTATCTTTCATGACATTTGAAGTTCACATTCCATGACGATTTGAATATCGACCGCATGATTTCAGCAATTCGACCCCTCCATGCCACCACAATCCACCCCGCTGATGCCGATTAGATAAGGCCAGACTCCGCGCTTATCAATTTCGAGGATGAGGACTTGCCTTCCTGGCTTGCAGAAGCCAGTCCCGCCCGTGCCTCGGAACTACGTTTCTAGCCTTGCATGTTTCAGGGACTCCGAGGTCAGAAACATACTGGGTGTTTATATTTTATATTTGTTGGCAAGACCGACAAACATGAATGTATTGACTTTGGAATGCCACAGATCCAACACACAACCTTGCTTTCGTGACAAAGAATTGAGACTAGAATAGGAAATATTATCAATATTGTCTTTCAGATACCAGCCTGCATATCCAGCCTTCCCTCTTCCCTTGTCAAGCGCCGGACTCTGGTGCGATAATACGGGAGATCTCTGACTAGCTAGCGTGGGGCCCTGGCGTACAGCCAATGAAAACATGCGCACTTTCTTTCAACCTCCCACTCCACTCCCCTCCACCAAGCATCGACTCTGTGTGCAGCGCAGAGCAGAGCAAAGAGAGCAGACCAGCCAGAGCAGCACCATGTTCCCATTCCTCCCCCTCCGCTCTCCTCCCACGCCCTACCCTCCCACAGATCTTCAATCACAATCAGCCCTCGGACGGAGGTATCAAAGGGACCAGCGGGGTCAACTGCAAATTTTATGTGTCTACCGCCCGAGCAGCAAGACGCATTCCAGCCAGTCCACCATCCCACCAACTCCGAGCTGCCAGTTTCACACCATTCTTAGTCAACAACAGAAGGAATTCATACTTTCTCAACCACCAGTCCCATCAGCTCGGATCCATCCCATCCCATTACATCAAATCACCTCAAACCGACAGCACTCGCCAGACCTGATATCCGCTGCTGACTCTCCTCCCAATTAATCAGCTCAAACCCCCTCTTTGTCCTCCCTCGTCCCTCCCAACATCGTCCTATGCCTGCCGTTTGCAACACTGAAGCATCCATCATCCCATACGAATCTCTTCCAACTGGTTGATCACCACCCTTCACCACCGATCTAGAACGCGAGTAGAAGCCCCAGAAGCTGGCACGTACCAGAACATCAGGACGACTCGCTTGCTTGCCTGCTTGCTTGGGATCCTACAGCCTCATTGCGTCGGTCCCCAGTGCCAGTTCATGCAGGTTGCGACCCGGAAGTTTTGACAGCGTCTCCGAGCCTATTTCAACTTCGTCGACTCGTACAGCTGCCACCTACCGATTAGTACACCTGCTCTACGGTCACCGCCCATTACTGCAATATGCCGTTAATCAATGGAATGAAGATGGCCTGGTAGGTGCAAGTGCTTGTCCTCCCTCCTTGTGGATGCTTGGCACGGCTGAGCGCTTTTGTATGCGCCTTGAGCCTCATTGATGTCACCAGCGATACTTGTGACATTGTCATTGCTCCCTCTACTTCTCGTACCTATGAATACACGCTAATGTTTGTCACTACAGTGAGCCATGTATCAGAGGCCACCGATCCACGAAATGTACCCACGCGAACGAAAGATTAATGGTGCCAGTAAGGAAACCAGGAAGGCCTTTAAGCGCATGTCCACACCCTCAAGATCAAGCATGCGGTTGTAGCAGTGTAACTGCTGCCATTCCTAGGAAACAAGCATGCCACTGTAGTAGTACAACCGCGCCTGGTAACGATTTACCTTCTCCAACCAAGGTTACTTTCAAAATCGACAAGAGAGCTGGCAGGCCACCTTCTAGCAGGAAACCGTCCTACGACACAGTGAGCCTGGAGAGGATGGATGCCAGCCAAATAAATATACTCGGACCACAACGTGTTTCTGTACCATATACAAATACCTACGCAGTGACTGGTCCAAGTCCACAAATGATAGGATTCGCACCGCCTTTTCCACAACACCACTACGGTATCCCTTTGCAACCCCCTCCACAGGCCATCTACAACGGCACAAATGGGTATATGAATGGTGGGATACACAATGGGCTCGAACATGTCATGGAGAGTCCCTTAGCTATTCCTATGCCATTCAGCAGTGGAGACTCAGGAAAATTCACCAATGGAGGCTCTTACATGGAAGCTGCCGCATCGGAAGCTGTTGGTGCTGTCAAAGTATCGAATGGAGGTTCCTGCTGTGCCCCCAAGCAGAATGGCAACGCTAGACAGAATGGACATAGCCACACGTCAAGCGCAAGTTCAACAATCTCAGAACCTCGAGAGCTGGCCCCCAAGGTGGCAAGCTGCTGTTCCTCTAAATCGACTCGGCAGCCGCTCAAGCTCGAGCCCATGTCAACTCAATCAACTCCGCAGATTTCACATCAAATGCTACCCCAAAATGGAATGCATTTCCCTCAACCTACCGTCTTCACATACCCCGCGACATACGGATCGTTCCAAAACCCACTTCACCCAACCGCATGGCGACAGAGCATTCAAGCAAACAACTACTCTCAAGCTCCCTTTCAGCCGGGACAATTACCATTCGATGCCCCTCTTACTGCTGGACTCGATACTGTTCACACGTGTGGCTGTGGAGATACATGCCAATGTGTTGGTTGCGCGGCTCATCCATACAACGACGCAACCCAAGACTACGTACGCTCAGCATACAATCTCTCCTTGGAACATCCCAGCAACGAGCCATACACAAACGGACATCATGCGACCAACGGAAACGGCAGTATAAACGGCAACGGAAACGGCATTTCAACAACGCAACCTCCCCCAGGCGATCAAGTATCGTCGCCTACAGCACACACACCCTCAAGCACAACCTCCGCGAACGGGGAAGAGCAGAACTACTCAGCAGCCGACTTCTTCTTCGTCAGCTACCCTTTCTCAGGAGATGGCTGTGGGGGAGACACGCAAAGCTGTCCATGCGGCGACGATTGCGAATGTCTAGGCTGCACGATCCATCGACAACCAACCATACCGTGCATAGGTGACGACGCAGGCTGCCCCTGCGGCGACGATTGCCAGTGTATAGGATGCGAGATCCATAAGGGCGGTGCTCCCACTGTTCCCGCCACTCCTGCCGAGTGATAATTATTCCGTTTTCTTTTGATTAATCATGCATTGCATTGCATTGGCGTAACGTACGAATATGGGAAGGGAACATATCCGGTGCATGTTGGGAACCTAGGATGGGAATGATCACAAACGACATATCGTTCGGTGAATTGCATATATGGGATGGGAATAGGATGGATATAAAATGGGCTAGCACTTCCACTTTTTCACTTTTCAACTTTTACTTCCGCCTCTGGGATTGGATTTCCCTGGATGAGATGATACCCCTTCTTTCCTCCTCCTCTTACCCTCAGTGGTTGTTCCCCTGCGTGTGTTGTGGGATGGTAGATAACGCACGAGGTTTTGTTTATACTTTTAAGTTTATAGACAATACACATCACACGATTGCCAACATCTGAATAAATCACTACAGTTTCATTTATTCAAAGCTCTGCTTCCTCGTGTTTCCTCACTCCACCTAAGTAACTCATTGAGGACATCCTCAATGATACATATATATCTAAAGACGCGTTACCATAGCCGTGCTAGGGCTAGCATGCATGCAGATTCATGTTCCGATGCGATTTTAAACCTCGCAAGTCCTTCCTCTTCTTCCTCGCTACATTAGAAAGTTTTATCACTCCCTCTTTTCCAAAATCCATACAGTATCAAGAGTATATACCCAAACTCCAAACTCCGGGCCCGTCAATCTTATCGCATGCACCAGAATGCGCCTTTATCACACACACCACGATCTCATCTCGTCTCATCTCACTCATATCGTACACCCCATTTCCTTCCAACCCACGCCCTCCTATCCGATCCAATCCCACCCGGAACCGTCCAGTTTAAAGTAGTGAGACAAAAGAGCTACCAAGCAATAACCGTCTCCCTCTCCTCCCTCTTCCCATCCTTCGCAGGGAGTGCCCGCTGGCACTTAACCCTGATATAGCGTTCCGGCATATGGAAATCCACAACCATCAACTGGACTCTATTCTCCTCTGGGACAAACCACCCATCTACCTCCCTCCTCTTCACCGCGCTCTTCTTCCTCACCGGCACACCCTTCCCATTCCCCTTCATCTTTTCATCCTCCCCAATACTGAACGAACCCCCAGCATGACGTTTCGCGCCCGGCCCGTACGCTTCGGCGCCATACTCTTCCTCGCCATGCAGTTCATTCACGACCTCCGAGATCCGACGGCCGCTCTCCCAGCCGCCGGTTGTGCGCTTGTCTTCCACGATGTGCGGTGGGCTGGGATAACTGTTCATCTCGCTCGAGGATTCGGGACTCGCTGATGTAGAGGGCAATGGTGGATCAGGCAACCCGTCTTCCTCGCACGAGGCTAGCCATCTTCCTATCCTGGCGCTGAGAACACCGTCCCACATGCCCTCTTGCCTTGGGCTCGCGAATAGGAGCGCGATTGCTTCGCGGCGGATAACTGGGTCGCGGCATTTACTCGCTGTGACGTGGAGAGGGGGGACGATGCCGGTGTCGAAGCTGAAGCGTGTGTTGCGCGGGAGTTGGATGGAGTCTTGCGAAGCGACGATTTTCTGGCATGTCCGTACGATGTAGGCGAAGTCGTCGGTGTAGTCGTCGTACAGCATCTCGGATTCGTTTTGTACGGTGGCGAGGATTATAGCGGTGCTTTTCTGGTTCAGGGAGAGGATGAGAGCGGCGGCGTTGGTGACTGTTCCGTCGGGGAGGATGGCGATTTTGAGGAGAGGCGCGAAGGCTTTTTCGAAGAGCGTGAGTTGCTTGACGTGCATTGTGTATTGTTTGGTTATCAGAGCTGGGGGATCGCTTGTCGAGGGGGCGTAGCGTCTGTTGAAAAGTGTTCGACGGTAGAATTGGAGGGTTCGGTCCATGAGGAAGTCCCAGCATCGTTGCGCGGTTGGGAAGTCGGTGAAGGGAGCTGTGGGAATGGGTAGGTGCCATATTTGGTGCGTGTCCCAGATTAGTGGAGGTATGCCGGGTACCATTCCAAAGAAGAGGCCCGATCCATCAAGGCGAACGAAAGATTGTATGAGAACCTCTTCGATTGTGAGGTCATTTTGGAGGAGAGGTACCGGAGTTGGGCTCCGAGAGGCGAGCGGTCGTTTACGACTTGGTACAGGCGGTTGAGTTCCGTTTGGGGATTGTGCTGGCATTGGCTTGATCGTGGATGGAGTAGGAGGTGCTGTTGAAGGAGGCGTGTATGTGATTGGAGTTGTGGGGTTGGAGGTAGATATCCCAGAGACCGAGGGTTGTCTGAGACTACCATGGGCAGAAGCATCTGGAGAAGGGTTTCCTAGAGACCTTCTACTCTCACTAAAATAGTGGTTCGTCGGAGACGGCATCACAGGGGAGGGAGTACCCCGCTGCTCTTTTCTGAATTCCGTTCCACCCATATGACGGATCAAGAACTCTGGATCGTGCCTAGGAGATTTCCCCGGCTTTCCTTGTACATTGGAATCCATCTCGTTGACTTTCTCGTCTACTGTGTCCAGTTGAGGATGGTTCTCACTTTCGAGATATTCTTCCACATGCTGGGTAATGACTCTATCCTTTGATACATTGTCGCAACCTTCTCTTGTCTGGAGAACGTTTGAGACTTTGTTTACATGCGCCGACCTAAACTTGGATGCATCAATAGCGCCTTTCCGTGGGATCCATGGCCGGGACCCGGGCTTGCCCACGTAGTAGCTTCGGAGGATTTTGAGCCCCCCGTATATCTGTTGGACACTGGAGGCATAACTGCCTTGGAATGTCTCGAAGCAGACAAAGAGTAGGCATGCAATGAGAGCGTTCCTTAACTGAGGCGAGTTGGATGAGGAGATATAGCTGTTGAGTGATTGGATAGCTCGTAGATGTGCGAGGACTGCCTGCTCATGGTGCTTCTTATCGATGCTCTGGATGACATTGACCTTCAGATTGGGACCAGGGGCAAACTCCAAACTCTTATTGAGAGCTCCAAGGGCAATGACGGAGTGTCGAATGGCGGCAACACTATGACTCTCCTGAAGAACAAGCTTCGTCCAAAAGGTAGGGTCGTAGAAGCCTGACAATTCATGGGCTGTCCGTTCAGTGAAGACTTGAAAGTATCTATGCTCTTCTTCCGTGGTATGGATGGACACACTTGGGCCGTACAAGCTGGTAGATGGGATCCGGGGTTGAAGTTGGATCAATCCACGCGACTGTGCGGGCTCGGGAGCATAGCCGTCACAGACTCTCCCAAACTTTTGGCACCGGAGACACTGGGGTTTTGTTTCATCACACTTGACTCTACGAGCCTGTATCATTATTAGTATCTACCTTAGACATGAAGATGTCGAGCTTGAGACCTACTTTGCAGGTCACGCATCCGGACTTGACCTTGGGTTTACTGGCACGGGGTTTCTTCACCAGTCGACCCTCATCCGAGGACGATGATCGTCGATAGAGCTCAGTGGGATAGGCTTGAATCGGCGATGGATACTGGACGGTGCGTTGCGTGGCCATCTTCGAAGGATGTTGCAAAGAGTGGTTGGCCATGACTAGAAGGAAAGCTCAGGAATGCAGAGGTACACATAAGTAGCTCGAGTCTCGGGAGCGTCGAAGCTGCAACATGGATCAGATCAGGGATCGGCAAGTGCATATATGTGAGAAGCGGGAGTCCGGAGGAGGGAGGGAGTGATTTCAGGTTGGATTTGAGACATTCAAAAGTACACAAGTAGATAAGAAGGTGGTGATAAGTAAAGTAGTAGTAGTGAGAGAGCGTTGGACATGTCGTGGTCCTAGGAGGTCGAGGTGATAAGTAATGTTTGGGGGTTCTTGAACTTACGAAGTTAGTCTTAGTGATGTCCGGAGGGCTCGCTAGGCTGTGGTCTGTGTCGGTCCTGCCGAAGTTCGAGGGGCTTGGAGCTCCAGATGGACGAATCAGCAGCAGCCAGGCCCTGTAGATATTCCCAGCGAATCGCGAGATATTGGAA